>WBMZ01000914.1:0-15606 GCA_013400975.1 Atrichornis clamosus
AGGGACGGAGGGGAAACGGCGAAGTCTCGGAATTATTTTCTCCGGTTGTCTTTCTTTATTAATTCTGAAGAGGCGGTTGCTCTCTCCGAGGGGAGGATGAGGCGTGGGGTTGCGCGGGGCGAGCCGTAGTTTTGCAGTGTCACCGAAAACCAGCGCTAGACTTTGGTCCTGTGTGTTCCAGAGGCGGGTGTAAAATGGCACACTGCATTTTTCCAGGCGGCGGCGGGGGGAGCGGGCGGGGGCGCCGCTGCCCGCGGAGCCCATCGAGCCAACGCCGGCCCCGGCAAAGTTGTGACCCCGGCGGCACCGGGTCCCCCGCCCCGGCTGCGGCCGCCCGCCGGCATCGCCCGCCGACCCTCGGGAAGACGCCGCCTTCCTCACCCGGCGATCCTGGCGGAGTGACGGGCAGGGGGAGGAAAGAAGAGAGAGGGGAGGGGGAAAAAGAAAAAAAAGAAAGAAAAGTCTCACTTTCTGCATTTGCGAAATATTTTAAGGATGTTCGGGGAGCCCTTTGCAGCATGGAGGT
The DNA here is from genome assembly GCA_013400975.1 of Atrichornis clamosus. Classification (NCBI taxonomy): domain Eukaryota; kingdom Metazoa; phylum Chordata; class Aves; order Passeriformes; family Menuridae; genus Atrichornis; species Atrichornis clamosus. The sequence goes on from WBMZ01000914.1 coordinate 527, forward strand.
GGCTGGTTGTAGGAGAGCGAGTATGCAGTCCATATTGTTACAGCCCTTTTGCAAGGGCTGCCTTCTCCGAAGGTAAGTTTGTGGTTTTAACCAAAAATATTCGTTTCTGCGGGTTTTTGGCATGTGTTAGTGCTGTGGAGGATTTTCGTTGTGTTGATGAACAAAACGTAGTCTTGTATTTTTCATAGCTTTGATCTCATGTGTATCCCACCCAACGGTGTCTCCTTAATAGCGACAATTACTGAAGTCAGTTTTGTTTCCTCTTTAAAATTTTATACACGCGAAGATTAACAACAATTTAACTTCAATTTAGGAGTATAAGAACTCAAATATTTTCCAGATGGACTTCGGTTTTTTTGGGGTTTTTTTTTTCTGGATCTGGCTTTTTGTTGGGGCGGGGGGGGGGGGGGGTGTGGGTTTTTTTTGCCGGGTTAAACAGGGNGGGGGGAGGTGTGGAATTCTTTACCGAGTAATCAACGGATCCAGGACCAAATATGTGACTCTCTCTATAAATATAATGCAGCTCTCGTGTATAAAGAAGCATATTATGTTGCTGCTGTATGGTCTGGTGGTGTCTAAAAGAGTTTACAGTGCCATTTGTGATGCCTCTTGATGGATTACTTTGGTCTAAAGTACAGGGGAAAACTGCCCTTGGTATGGTGAAGGTGGAGATGGACATAACAGGGTTTATGTTAAGTTATGTCTCTTACTAAACAGTGACCTTTTTATTTACAAATTACAGCTCTTGTGGTAATTAGCTTAAAGCATTAGTTATATAAAGGTTCTTATTTCCCCACACTTCATTTCGATGTCATGGTGTTGGGTTGTTTGGGGCTTTTTTCGGGGGGGGTGAGTGGTTTGTTTGATAATTTTCTTCCAAGAAGGTACATTTGGGAGACATTTTGTAATTTTTGGCATTTTCCTAGGCGCTTTCCCTTTTTTTTTCCTTCCCTTTCCTTTTTTTTTTTTTTTTTTCTTTTTTCACCCGGTGGGAGATCTTTTTTGTTTTGCATTGCTCTGTGCTGGTGGCGCTGTGGGGCTCCGAAACAATTCGTGTCCCTGGCTCTAAAGGGGGAGGGGGCCGGGGGGAGAAAGGTGGGGCACGGGTTGATCTATTGTATCTTTTCCTTTTCGCTGTATTAAAAGTAACCGCAAATTAGTTAGAATGACGATGTCATTGTATCTCTGGAAAATTGTAGTGTCGCATGAACTATGGCCCGGCAGAGGCATGACCTCACCCTTTCTCTGGTTTGTGTAATGAAGCAGATCCTTAATTTTTAAAAAAAATCTTGTATCTAGAATCCAGTTTTCCTCAGTGATGAGCTTTTCGGTCCCACCCCCAAAATTATTTTACAGTGGCTGCAGATGAAAGGTTTTAAAATGATTTTTTGCAGCCAATATGGAAGGCTTTGGCACACACTTATTGTGCAACTAGTCCATTGTTTGCTTGTTGTGAAGTTAAAGGTTCCATTCACGGCTGGTCGTGAAGCCCTAAGGTCCCCCTTGTTCGTGTGCTTGCATATGCAAATGTCCTCTTGAGGTCTGTAGGAGTATGGGTTGGGTATGAAGGTGGAGTTGTAAAGAAGGGAAAACCTAAACGTAGTCCTTCAGATTGTAAGAGGATTCACCTGAGGTGGGTGGGTGTTTTCTTTCCTGTTGCTAAGTGGAGCATGCGTTCTACATGTATTTATAAATAGATATATGTTAATGTGTGTTGTTTTCTTTTGTTACAACTTACAGATCACCTCGGTTCTAAGTGCAAAAGGATTAGAAGGCTTTCTGCTAACATCCATATTAGGTGTAAGAAAACAGAAGTGATTAATGTTCTAAGATGGGTGGGAAGACATAGTCAAGCCTATGATCAGAGCATATATTGGAAACTCAACAGGTTCAGGAACAAATTTGACATTAAATTTAACACATTTTTAAGGAATCAATGTGCCTGTTATTTAGGAGTGATAAAACCTGCTAATTTTAGAGGCCTTTGCATCTATTTTACATTTCATTGTCTTCATTATTTTCAAAGAATAAATTTAACAAATACTAGGCAGTTCGAAACACTCTCTAAACTTCTCATGAATGTTTAAATCTTCAAAAATGCATTTAGATTTTGTTTTAAAAGAAAGTTTGCTCATTAAGTTAATTAATTTTATGGAAACTGGTACACACCTTCAGTAATCTCTGTAATGCTCTCTTATTTGTTATCTTCTTTTAAAGGAAGGTAAATTTTGCTTTTGTCTTAGGTAAAATATATCTTGCAATCTTCTTCCAGTAACAAACATATATATCCAAGAGAGCAGTCGGCTTTTATCATCTCTGCTCTGTCAGACAAGATCTGCTTTTATGGATTCTTGTCTGGAGCAGAAACCTATGACAGTGCAATATGACCATTACATCTTTGGTGTCTTGGTACAACTCTTAGGTCGTGAGAACAAATATCAAGATATGGACCCTCCTAGAAAGTGGGGGTTTTGGCCATCTTCCATTTCTGAGACTTGATCACTAGATCACAAGGCTGGCATTTTGGGCATGGTTTATGCCAATGAAAGTAGTGCTAGTTGTTGTTGTTGAATCTATTGCAATAATTATCAATCTTAGAGAATCACTGGGTTATTTAATTCTGATACAACCTCTCTTTTATGACAGTGTTTAGACAAATGTTCAGTTTGTTCATCCATGGACAACAGTACTGAGCAAATGATAAACTGAGGTGCTTACTGAAGGTATTTTCATGCTCCTCTTGTCATCCTGGACCATGAAAGTGATGATTTCTTGTGGCTGCAGCCTGTGCATGCAGGCCATGAACGAACTGATTGCTAGTGATCTTGCTGCCCAGAGTCAGTTTGAACTCAGTGAAGTCAGCAAGAACATGAATTTTGAATAGAAACTTGCTTCACACTTGCTCTTCTCTCTCCCATTCAGCTGGGGATACTCTTTAGCTTTGGTTGTGGTTTTGCAACTTTGAGGCTGCATCTGATGAAAGTGTCTGGTTTTACTCCTATCAAATAATAAGGTGAGAAGAGTGAAGTGCTGATCTCCCGCTATTCAGTGGTTTCCTCACATCTCTCCTCCTTCCTTTTTGAGCCCTTGCGTTGCCAATAAGGAGTGTTTAAGTTTTTTCATCCTCTCAAAGCGAAATAGCAACTAATTTACCTCCTGCATCTTCTGGAGAAATGCCTGGAAGAATCATTGCTGAGGGGTGGCTCAATCTTTGTGTTTTCCCCACCTACTACTTCTGAAATACCTGTATGTGGAATATACACATATATGCCTCTTTTTCTAAGACAGCGAAACTCCATTTTTCTCCTAATGCGGTTTCCCTTTTACCTAGAAACTCTATATAGATTCCAGACACCTTTCAAAGATGCTTGGCTCTCTTGGCTTAAAACTATTTGAAGTATGGCATTCTACTGTAAACCAATCTTTTCCAAGAGCTTAACTCAATCTGACTGACAAAAGTCTTCTTTGTGCCTTCGTGACGTTCCTCTTACCAATATTACTAGTTTTATGTACTCAGGTAAGAGTCACAGTAAAAATGGCTGTCTAAAATTGCCATATAGTAGTGCTGGATGTGTAGATCCCAGGCATACATAATCAGCTTCCAAAGTTAACTGATAATACTGTGAAGACAGTTCCCCAGAAGTGGGCTGGTGGTGTAGAAGAACATTGGGACTCCATTCAAACAAAAGCCATACCTCCTGCTTCATTCACTCATACTGTGCTCTCCAGTTTCCTGTGCTGATAACATACCTTGGTGCCCAGGGCTCCTGTCTGTTATCTTTTGAGGGTTCTAAAGTATTCACCGTGTCCTTGAGTCAACAAGGTTTCAAGGGTGGGAGGGTTATCTTTCCATCTGACACCTTGTGACATAGTCTTGTTTCTCACCTTTCTTGTTTCATGACTTTGATAGCTGTACTTCTCCACATCATACTTGTCAGCATCAACTTGTAGCAATTAATAATGGTTTTAAAACTTACTTCAAGGATCACCTGTTTCCCAGCTGTGAACAGAGGACAATAGAACGTGCCTGCTTTGGACTCTCATCTTCTAGAAGGTTAGGTCTCTTGACATCTCTTCCAGACTGATATTTGCATGACTTTTCAGTGTTATGAAATAATCTGCTCTCCCTCCTATATGCCAGAGGAACTGCTATAACTAGCACATTCTTCCACCTTTTAGCATTCTTCATATTTTTCCTTTCTTTTCAAATAGCTCAAGAAGTTAATTCATGTTGCAGTGAAGAGACAATCCTAGATTTTAAATGCTTTAGTAAACACACAGGGTGGGGAATGTCAGTGCTTTGAAATAGAAATTCTGCCTTGCTGTAGTGAGCAACAAAACATGTCTTGGACACATGTGACCACATACCGGTGGCTTCAGGTCTCGTGGGCTTCTTTAGGCTCTTTGCTAAGTCACATTTCCAGTATATTGTGTTACCACTGGACTGCCCAGGAGCAAGATAATACCAATACCACAAATTTCCTTAATAGGAAGGTTTGTTCGTCAATTCTCTACTGATAATAGCTAGAGCCTAGAATTGGTGGTCAGAAGGTATTGCACTGCTTAAAAAGTAAGTATATTTGCTAAAAATTATTCTTTCTGCTTATCTCCCAGTATAAACAACAGAGATGGGACCTGCCAAATAACGTGTGAGTTCTAGTCTTCACTACTTGTGCAGGTAGCTGGGGTGCTGCTGTGGAGCTCCTGGATGGTAAATGGAAAGTTGCTCAGAGCCATACAACACCATACAACAGAAAACAATAGCTACAGATGCAACGTCTATTGCTTTGAGCACCAGTAAAAATAGCAAGAGCTCTAAACATAGTGCCTGGGAATTCCAGCTGGAGCAAATGACTGAAAATGGTGGGATGCTGACTCGCCATCTTCTGTTGTGGAAGAGAACCTGGATCACTCTTACTAGGGAACGGGAAAAGGATGAGTTAGATTTTACGATGCGTTGAGCACTGGGATTTCCAGAGAAAGAGGGAAGAGGTGGGGTTGGATCTCATCCATGCTCCCAGAACTGCCTCATGGATTTTACTCAATAATGTTTAAATGTAAAATGTAGGAAGTCCAAGGAACAGTGAGCAGATTTGTTCTTCCCAGAGCAGTCTTCTTCTGTCAGGTTCCATTTTGGTTTTTCCTTGGGACCTGTGCTTACAAGTGCATGGTTAGAGATCTGGGAAATGGGCCTGTAAGGTAGTGTTAAGTCATGCTTCCCTGGATTAACAGTAAATTGTGCTTCTGAGTGAATCAGAATCCCTGTATCGTATACATTTCATGTAGAACTTCTTCCACCTGCCTTTAGATGAGTATTGTTAAATCTGTAATCCTCAGAGAATCAAGTAATCAGATCAAGTAAATCACAGTAAAAAAGTAATCAGATCAAGTAAATCACAGTAAAAAAGTAATCAGATCAAGTAAATCAAAAAAGTAATCAGATCAAGTCAATCACAGCTTTAAAAAATGAACAACAAAAGGACCCTAACAACACCAAAAACAACAAACAAACACAACCAAATTTTGGATTTCTGCTGTGGTATGAACTATATTTTAAACTTAACTGAGTATCCTGATCAGGTCTCCATCTGCCTCCTGTCACTAGTTCAGATATGAATGTCCTCAATCAGATATATCCCATGCCCCTGAGTTTGCTAATACTGACCTGTGCATGACTTAAGTAATGAAAAATTAGCTCTTAATCCTTACTCCCCTTCAGAGCCTGGAGAAAATTACTAAATGGAAGCAAGACCTCCCTGCCTCACAGGGGTGTGCGTCTGGAATATTCATTAACACAAGTAAGAGTGAATTTTCCATGTTTGTTCAAACAAGCTAAAAAATCAGGTGACTCGAATCTGTGGATTTCAATGTTATAGGCATCCCCTAGGTCCTGTATCTATTTACTAAAGAATCTTGCTGTTGCCATAACCTGGTGACTAAAAGGATAATTACTTGTAAGGGTCCTTTAACCTGACAGATTTTCATCTGTAATGCTAGAGGAGACAGGGCATGTTACCTGGATGGATTTTCAGAGGATTGTCTTAAGAAAATTTAAAATGTAATATAAAATGTTATAATGCAGAGCAGTTGTGTGATTTCTGATTATCTTAAAGGTGCCCACACAACACAGAATATCTTGATGTCTTTAGACAATGTGATTGTGTATTCACAATTCAACAAAAGTGCTGCAATCAGCATCTTTTAAGGAGACCTGCTGGGTAACAGTGGCAGGCAAAAACATATATCTGATGACTGCATACACACATTCTGTTTAGCCCTTATTCATCTATAACCACGTAATGAATGAAGATTCCATAAGAAAGTATTCTGATCTCTTTTGTCATCTCTTAATCAATTTCCAAGTTAAAAATTGGGTGTCATGGGGATCTGTGGGATTTGGAAGCTCCAGTCAAACAGACTTTCGTATGAGCTACCTCAATGCGAGAAACTTTTCCTCCCCATCTTTGATGTTCTCCCTTGATTTTTATTATTTTTTAATTAGGTTGTGTCCCTTGGTGCTAACACCCTTCTTGAGTTGCTTATAACTCAGGTGAAGTTCAGCAGACTTGGCACTTGTGAGCAGCACCAGGCTGGTGCACATTAACCTCAGCGTTAATGACAGGGGTCTGTGGTGTTCTCTTGGTCAGAGGAGCAGAATGTCAACACAGCTGCAACACTGACACATTGCTCAGTAAGAGAATGAGAATGGAGCGTCTTTATCGGAGATGGATGAGGGGGCTAAAGTCTTACCTGCTTGTAGTCTGAATGTCTTGAGAAACACAGCCAAACGGAAAGTGGTTGTCTCAGGTTGCCTGTACAATACAGCAGATCTGGGGATTTCACTGTCGAGGTGAGAAGAAAATGCTGATGATATCACAGCACCTTGGGTTTCCAGAGCCCACCTACATTAGTGACAGAGAAGATAATCTAATGTGATTTCTCTATTTTTCTTCTCATGGCAATTTCATGTTTGCATCTAAACAAAAACACTTCCCTCTCAACATCTGCCCATCTCCCACAAGTTTTTTGCATTCTCTAAATGTTGAAAAACCTCAGAAAATGTATTTTCTTCAGGTTAACCGTATCAGAGCTTTAAATTTTTATGTCTCTGCTGTCATTTAAAGATATATATAGATATATCAAAACAGTCTCATCTGATCAGTTTTATATTCAGAACTAGCTTCCTCTGCTGGATATTTACAATCAAATTTAATTCATTAGTGCTTTTTTTTCCACTAATGTAGCATTATTAATTTATGCTTTCTGAAGTGTATATATAAACATTGGTTATAAATATGATCATGATTATTTGTATCCCAGAAGACAAGCAATATTTTTATAACATTCACTCATGCCTAATTTAGTATAAATCAAACTACAGGACAAGTATGTAAAAAAATCCACTTCTAAAATTGAAAGAACATTTGTGTTCTTGTAAATTAATAACAACAGGGTTTTGAAATCCAAAAGCTGCGTTATTTGTGGTTTTTTTCATTTCTTTGTAGAAATGTATTTACCTTTAGTAAAGATGGTATAGCTTGTATAAGGTACTTAACACATTTGTATTAATTTGATGTGGAATTCAGAGTTCATTGACACTGTAGGTATGTAGATAGATCCCTATCTATATTTTATATATCTATATTTTAATTTTATAAAAATCTATATTTTAATTTGATAAAAATCTAAACATCCATGTTAGGAAATGCCTCTTCATTCCAGGATGCAAGTGTACTTTCCTGCACCAAAAGATTTCCGAAGCAGAGTTAATTCCTATCTAGGTATAAGTCAATGTCTTCCTCAGTTTTCTGAGGGAAGCAGATATCCTACTTTCATTCTGATTTAGGATCTGCAATTTAAAGCATTTGGCTTTATACAGGAACTCTAACTTAACTCCACATTATTTAACATCAGCAACATAATTCTGAAGTTCTGAAAATTCTTGATCATACCAACCAGAAGCCCTGAAGCACTTGAAACAATTTTTCATAGATTGACTTGCAAGACTTTCTGTCTTGGGAGTGTGAGGTAAAAACCGAAAAAGTTAGAGCATATAATCATAAGACATTCAGATCTTTACCTGGAATGAATATGCTAATGTGTTTGCATTTACATAGAGCCATGCAACTACCAGGGTAGAAGTCAAGTTTCCGAAGTCATGCAGAGGCACAGGGCCTGTCCCCAGGTTACCCTTCATCCCAGGTTGGGGTGTGAGCACTCTTGGAGCCTGAGGTTTATGTAGTGGTATGGTATGTGTTTCTGCTGGGGGTTTTTTGGTTTTTCTTTTAACTTAATGGTCAATTGAAGGATTTGGGAGAGTGCGCAACCCGTGCACAACCATAATTTCTCTACTTCTGTTTTTCTTTTTTAGCCTTTAACCTTACCTTGTGCAGAATATCAGTTAGATAACCTTAGCTCTTTGATTGATGAATTAACAGTTGTGTTCACAAGAGAAGGTCAGGGGTTTTTATTTTGTTGGTTGTTGGGGGTTTTTTTATTTGGTTGTGGTTTGCTTGCTTTTTTGTTTTGCTTGCCTGGTTTTTTAGGTTTTGGGTTTGGGTTTTTTTTGCAAGAAAAGCATAAGGTTTTTGCCCTTCTGCTGCCTCTTCTACTGGAAATAGTACAGAATCGTGATTAAATTTACTTGACTCAGAAATTATTCATGTGTTATCATCTGATGTTTGCAGAAGTCTTAGCCTAAGTAAGAGGTGGCTAGCCAGTCTGCTCAGTTCAGATTGTGTTTACCTAATAAGTTGTGATTTTAACATTATTATTTTGTATGTCTGAACACAAAATGTTGTGGATAAAGATTAAAAAAAAAAAAAAACCCAGAGCATAAAGTCAGACATTTTAAAATTTTTGTTTTGTCCCCCTTTATCTTACTACTTAATCCAAAAAGATTATTTTATGAAATAAGTTGTTGGTGGAGATGACTAAATCAAGAATTTAAGGTGTGTCTAGCATAGTATTTTAGAGGGAGTATGTATTATAGAAGGAAAGCATAAAGGAGAAACTCAGAAATCACTTCTAACCCTTACAATTCTTAGGATAACTATTCTGAATCCATTAAAACTTAAACAGGGAAATATTTATTTCAAGACAGAAGAGCCTATTTTTACCACTGCTATATCTAAGACAATAACTGCTTCCACTATCATGTGTTTTCCCTAGACACATAAAAACTTAAGTCTCCAAAACAAGCCAAACAAAGGAAGATGCTTATTTTCTGACAGTACTAAACAAACTCCATCATGCTTTATGCTTTCAGATAGGGAAGAGAATAGTAAAATGGGCTCTATCTGTCCAGGTGAAGTTGAGACTAATGTTGAGTCTGTAAAATAATAATCCTAAGTCATTAATTCCTCTTGAAGTCTTTCTGGTCCTCCTATGGCTACAACTCCACCATCTCTGAGAGTTTAGCTATAGTTGGAAAAGTAGAAATCTGGCAATAGCTGTTGCTGCTTCTCTCTTAGCTTTGCCTCTTCTCAGTAAGATAATTGCTGGCTAGTGGTTTTTCCTTCTCTTTTGGATATGGCTCCATGGCATATCTATTTGAGGTTCAGCTTAGTTTCCCTGAGGATGCTGGACTCAACTTTTGAGTATGTATGACTGACAACACATCTTTAAAGAAGATTACACCATTAAATTGGCGTCTAGCGCCTTTCACTCATGCAAAATCTTGCCTGTTGTATTCCAAATGTAAAAATTTCTGGCAGTTTTGGAATCTAAAGTATTATGCTTGTTTACATTCTGTTGAATCATAACAGAAATAGGATATTAGATGCAGTATTATCCCTTCTTATCTCTATTTGGTATTCTGCAGTGCAAACTGCAGGTGCTTACAGAAAATAAAAGATAACTGAAAGATTTGGCCCTGCAGTACATGTTCCTACAGAAACAAATATTTTTATATATGTACATAAGACAAATTAATCTCCCCTCATTGAGTCAAGAATTGAGGAAGAGATTTACTTGGTCACTACTTCAAATTACAATTCAGAGAACTTCAAATAAGCTTTGTACCTATTGCATCTCAACCATGAAGACCTAAAATAACTCAGTGAATATATCATACCATTCTTCAAGATACCAAAGTTAGGAAAGACTAAGTTATCTTTCAAAAAAGTGGCAGAAGTGATCACAAAGGCATTCTACGGTAGTTTTGTAGCATGGTGTCTGAACTGTTTAAATGTGTGTGACAGTTCCATTATCTCTTTTAAAACAGACAGTTGATACAAGTAAATAAGATGAAATTGACTAAGAGGTGAATTTATGGTTGAAATCTTCATGCTATTAAGATAATTTCTGTATGCATCTACTTACTATTGTAATGTGACATTTTATAAAATAATGAAGAACCTCTAGCATCATATTTGCCTACATGTATCTCATTTTAATTTGAACTCCAGGTAGCTCACTGAGAGGATTTAAAAGAATAGAGCTATCTGTAAGTTATAAAACACATACAAGAAACGTAGCTGAGAAGCAAATTTGAACAGTAGCATCACCAGGAAATGCAGAAAAGGAATATACATATAAAGCCATAAAAGCTTACTATACAATAAAAGAGCCACCTATATCTTTTCAACTACCCCTAAGAGTAAGTCATTCTGGAAAGAAATGGTAACTTCAGAACGAGCCATTTCTTAATATTTGAGTACTGAAAGTGTCTGTGGTGGGAGAGACCAGTGACACTTTATCAGTTCAGAACAGTCGGCACTTATGGCAATAAAAAAACACCAGGTCAACAAAATTTCTGTATAAAGAAAGGATGAGTTAGTAGAAGCAAGGGGTAAAATAGTCACAGAGTCAGAAAAATTAAAATTTGCAAATATATATGGATATGAAAGTCCATAGTTTAGTTTAATACAAAATACAAATAAATCCCAATACAAAAGAAAGAGGGAAAAAATGTTTTAAAAGGGATTTTTTAGTAATTGAACAAATGTCCCCTAGAATTTTATATCCTTAAATTACAAAATGCTTGATTCCAGACGGCACCAAAAATGATACGTGGTTTAACCTACGTGTACTTTATGTGTAGTTCTTTTGTGATGATGATTGCTGCTAGAATGGGAGACTATTAAACCCATGTTCAATACCATTCATCCTTGAAATAAATGACTGGAAGTCTTTCTTGGACTCAGAGAGGTTTTAAGCCACAAAACAAAATAAATACTAAAATTTGTAAAAACTTGTAAACCACTACACAGCACTTGCAAAGCAAAATAGCAAGTTTTTGGGCCTCACAAACCCGAGTTAGATGAGAAGCATAAGAGACCCCCATCCATACCTGCATGGATCAAGTTGTATCTTTGCCCCTAATGCTCAGTCTGAATTTAGTACTTTTGAATGTATATTGAAATGGTGACATTTACCAGCAACATAGCTGAGACACAAAGTGCTTTCATTTTCATTTTAGTAAAGCTTGTACTTTTAATTGTTTTGAGATCATGAAAAGATAAAGACTTAAAGAAATGCTTCCAGCATTAAAGATCTGATTACAGCAGCTTGGAAAAAAAAAGGAGTCATAAGGTCAAAATATCATATTAATTATAATTCAGTTAATTTACCTTACAGTTGAACTTTTAAAATAGATACTTTGGTTCAACAAATTAGGTTACACTTACTGATCTTTTACCGAGAGCTTACAAAGAGCGTTTTGGTCACTATACAAAACATACCAGTTCTACATTAACTACTGTCATAGTGCAGCACTGACGTCTACAGATGTAATGTGAGCATTTTGGTAAAAGCTACAAAATAGAAAAAAACTGAGCTATACCTGCATATTCTAACTGAAAGGAAGATGAAGCATCAGTCTGGTTATGTTCTCTACCTTTTCCTGTCACCACATTTTACAGAACAGACATTAAGGCTGATGTTGCATTATCTTCAATTATCACACTTTTCATCTTACTAGCAAGTTAATTTTGAGGATTAATCATCTTCTGTTACAAAATATTTAAACACAATATATTTATTGGCAAAACATTAAAAGCTGATGAGTCCAAGAATTTCAGGCCACAACTTTTTCTTAATGGATACTGTTCTTTTTGTAACCAAATGTTATTGTCTTTTGCTTGCTCTGCACTTTTCTCAAGCCTGTGGCAGGGTTAGAAATGCAAAGGTCAATTAAGGATAAGTTTGAACTTGATTATTCTTTCTTTATAGTTCAGGATATTTTCAATACTTCACTTTCCATTATGTTCATTATGTATTGTTTTCATCAGTATAAGTGTAGAGTTCTATTTGATGGCCTTATTTTTTGCTTAGCTGCCAGGTGTTTCATTTTCATTTAATGTTTTAAGTCAAAGCTAATCTATTATGGCATATTGCTTCTTTTTTTGTTTGTTTTTTTAATCACCTTATCTGTCTGCTAATTGGATAAACTAAATTATTCAGTTTTTGTGGAAAACTCTGGAGATGTTTTATGGGCAATTTATTTTAGGATTATATTTCTAGCTTGTGTGTGCTTTAAGCTTTAAAATTAGAGTAAAAGGCAATATGCATGTTTAAACATTTGGTTCTAATGTAACTACTGAAATACAAGTGAATACAATGATACTCCTTAGTTCCTGCCACTCTCCTAAAAAAACCCACCAAACAAGAACCCTCCCGAAAAAAAAGAAGTCTCATTCTCCCTAGCAGCTGTCTTCCACTGCATTATCCATTTGCAGTAGAGGTAGAATTTATCATCCCAGAGAGGTTATGAAGCTAAATGACTTGCAGTTTAAGGAGTTTGGGAAACCTATGGGAAAGACAGATGCAAATACTTGGCTTGAAACTGCTGTTAACAACTGCATCTAGTAATATTTCATCTAGTGTCTACTAGTGACTTAATGTTGAGGATGGTGGTATTATTATTAAAGAGGTGATGCGATTTAAAAAATGGCTTATGTTTCTATTATAATTTCTGAAATTGCTAAGCAAACTAAGGGGTTTGTAATGTTTTTTATTGTGTCTATGCCCTACTTCTGAAAGTTCTGTTTCCCAATAGTAGTATGTGATAAAGAACAAGTTCTGTCTACCATTTCAAGTATGTTCAGTAACAAATGCAGTATTTTGCCTTAAAAGTGAAGGGATGCTTAAATCAGTCTACACACAACTTTCTAGCATTTTTAAATGAAAATAAGCATTAACTTCAACGAGATGGGTTTAACTATAGAGGTGGAATTACCTTGTGACCTAACGCAAGAGGAGAGATGAGCATGTGGAGCGTTCCTTAACTAGATGGCTCCAGCCCCGGCCTGGCGGGATCGGATTTTGACGTTCCTATGGCCGCGCTGGGATGCCCTGGGGCGGCTCGTGCAGAGAGCACCGAGACCGGGGACACTCGGCATTTCCGATCCCTTATGGCCGAATAGCGCATCCATTTAATCGACTCATTGAGATGTAAACGAGCTTCCCTAATCAGACATGCTCAAGCGGGTTCTACCCTTTGCCTGGGGTGAGCTCGCTTGAGCGGGTCTCCGATAATAACTTAAGTCCGCGCAAGGGTTAAACCAGTTCACATGTCTGCACTTCGCTGCTGGACGAAGTTTCTGAAAGCCTCAGAGAAACGGGCTGGAAATGCAGTTGTGGAGGTTCCCGTGTTTCCCCTTCACTCAGCACGGATGCTTACTCGGTTCGGCGATGCGGGAAGGGACGACGCCCGGCGGGCAGGTGCGGCTGAGGGGCCGCGGCCGGGCCCTGGGGCGAGGGGCGCTCCCCGGGAGGCCCCGCGGTCGGACGCCCCACTTGACGGGCGCCGCTCCACCCGCCCGGGTCGGGGTGAGTGCAGTGCCCGGCCCCGCTGTGCCGCAGTCTGGCCCCCGAGAGGCCGGGAAGGTGGGAGTCAGGACTTCCCCGCCTCTCTCGCCCAGACTTCCCGTAGCTGTCAGGGTCAGGTGCGGCTCTAGGGTAGGCTCCCACCGGGGTGGGAGACTGGGGCCGCGCGAACATCCTCATCCTGGCAAGAGCGGAGAGCGGCTCCCCGGCACAGGTCGGGGGAGCTGGCGGGCGAAGTGGTGCCGCATACGCTGGTTAAAGCCCCCGTTGCTCCCGGCTGCGCCCCCGATCCCAGCGCCCCGATCCCGCTCGGGCTGCTCCGAGCCGTCCCGCGCTCCTGATCCCGCTCGGGCCGCTCGCAGCCTCCCGCGCTCCCGATCCCGGCGCCGCCGTGCCCGCGCCGCGCGCGCTCCCCCCGGGCGGCGCCGTGCCCGCGCCCTGCGCGATGCAGTGTGGGAATGGCTGTGGCGCTGGGGTTGGCTGAAAGAGGCGGCCAGTCGAGGTTTAATGTCCGCCATGTTGGCCGTGGCGTATTGAGCGGAACCGGAGCGGCGGAGGAGCGGAGCCAGCGCCCAGCCCAGCCGCGCCAGCCGGCGCCGCCGGGCCCCGTGTCGGAGTGCGCCCCGCCCCGCCGGGGGAGCCTCGGTCCCTCCATGAGATCGCTCGGCGGGGTCCGGCTCTCAGCTCGGAGCGCGCTTGCTGTCGCCCCCCCCTTCCCAGCCGGAGACGCCATCGCCGCCTAACATGAGCAAACTGTCGTTCCGGGCCCGGGCGCTGGACGCGTCCAAGCCGCTGCCCGTCTTCCGCTGCGAGGACCTGCCTGACTTGGCCGAGTATGCCTCCATTAACCGGGCCGTGCCGCAGATGCCCACGGGCATGGAGAAGGAAGAGGAGTCGGTACGTGAGACCCCCCCCCCCCCTCGGCCGGGTCCCACCATCCCCCCCGCACCCGGGCCCCCACCTTCGCCTCTGCGCAAGCACAAAATGGCCGCCATCTTCTCCCCGCTCTCCCCGCCCGCCAGGAGGGGGGGGGGACACCCGGGGCGGGAAGGCGCCGAGCCCGGTGGTCCCTCACCGCGCCCTCCCCCAGAGCTCCCTCACAGCCTCCTCGCCCCCCGTCAGCGCCCCGCGGCCGCCGCCGGCCCCTCCGCGGGATCCCGAAAGGCACAAAGGGGGTCACGTGACACCGCGGGGCGGCCGCCATTTTGTGTCTCGGTCCTTGGGCCGGGCCTGGTGCGGCAGCCGCGAGGAGCAGACGGGGCCCGGCGGCGGCGCCGTGCGCGCGCTGCCCCGCCGGGGGGCGCTGCCGA
>WBMZ01000920.1:0-12497 GCA_013400975.1 Atrichornis clamosus
CGGCCCGGCCGGGCCCGACCCCGCCATGGCAGCGTCGCGCAGCCCCAGCAGCACGGGCGGCCCGCCCGCCATGGCCGCGCGGCGTGCTCGTGTCCGCCGTGCGCGGGTCCGCCGTCCCGGTGTTCCCGTCGCCGCAGTTCCGTCCCGATCGCCGCCGCTGGCAGAGGTGCGGGACGGGGCCCCTGGCAGAGCAGCCGGTGCTGTCCCGAACACGCTCTTTCCCCTCTGAGCGAGAGCCCGACCCACACAACAGTCGAGGTGTCTGATTTATTCACAGTTCTGCGCAGAAAGGGGCCCCGGGTGCCGAATCCACGGCTGGCAAAGCTTCCCATTCTTTACAGCTTTTAGCAAACGTAGGCATTAATATGTGTGTGGAAAAATGTACAATGCCAGATGTATGTCCAAAAGAAGACAGAGGAGTCCCATAACTTTATTCGAATAAAGAGCAAGGCCATGGGGCATTTCCCCTGGGGTCTCTCAAATTGCTGGAGGACGCAGCCTCCTTTTTATCCCTTTTCCCCCGGCCACATTTTCCCTCTCCCTTTCCCCATTGGCTGAGCTATTTGGAAGGTACAGACTTCCCGAATCGCATACTAAGTGTCTATCTCTAGCATGTACCTGCCTTTTCCCTTAGTATGACAAGTGATATTTATGGTTCGTTTTTCTATTGACTGAATTGAGGAGTTCACATGGCCTTGTCCAGCGACCATCCGTGTCAATTAGTAACATTCCTCAACAGTTTTATGGTGGTTCCTTCTGTTATCTAATCTTCCAGGCCTTGGTCTGTCTGGCCTTATCTATAACCAGGTCCACAGTTTATTTGTACAGACACATTCTTCACTTTTCATATGCATGGGCTACAAATTACATAGTTCTCTTATTAATTAGTGTTCTGTCTTCTCTTTGTTAATGAGTCTCTTGCTTCTCATGCTAATTAGTGCCACACTGAGTGTTTCTCTTCCTCTGGGTCAGTGCTCTGTGGGTTGGTCGTGCTCTGCCCTGGCCGGAATTCCCTTTTACCCAATCGAAGCTCATTCAGTCCAATTGCCGAATTGTCTTTATTGGTTTTGTGAGGAAAAAATTACAATGCCAGAGGTTTATGTCCAAACAGGAGACAGAGGAGTCCTGTAACTTTATTCGAATAAAGGAAGAGGCCATGGGGCATTTCCCATGGGGTCTCCCAAATTGTTGGAGGACACAGCCTCCTTTTTATCCTGTTTTCCTGGCCGCATCACCCTTTCCCTTTCCTCACTGGCTGAGGTACTTGGAAGGTACAGACGTCTCAATCTGACTACTCTATGACCCCCTTAACATGCACCCCTCCTTATTTTTTTTAATATAACAAAACAATATTCATAATNTTTTCCTGGCCGCATCACCCTTTCCCTTTCCTCACTGGCTGAGGTACTTGGAAGGTACAGACGTCTCAATCTGACTACTCTATGACCCCCTTAACATGCACCCCTCCTTATTTTTTTTAATATAACAAAACAATATTCATAATTCTATTAAGTCTTTGTTCATCTTTTCTAAGTTCAGGAATTTCACACGGCCTTGGCTGAGCAAGTCTGTGTCAATTATTAACATTTCTAGAACTGATAATTTCTTCAGTTACTCTCTTATCTACAAGTCCCTGGCCCTACCTACAAGCAGATTCACATGGTCTATTTGTAAACACACATTCATCTTATTCCTTTCAGTTTCTTCCTTATTGTAGGGGTTCTGCCAAACATCTTTGTGGCCCAGAAGTTCTGCATTCCCTGTGTCCACTATCAGTGGAAATCCTTCTCCCCAAGCTTTGTTAACCTACTCCTGTCTGAGACCATCGAAACATGTCCCGCCCTAAACCTTGACAAGGCAATTCTACCGACCAAGGAATTTGTCATTTTAACACCTAGACATCACTTAGAGCTTGTTGGCTGCTCTGTTTCACAGATTAAGTCTCCTTTCTTGTTGATTAGGCTTGAAAGTCTACAAAGATTGAACATCAAAGAACAGCCTTTCTTAACAAAATTTTTGCACATTCCACATTTTTCAACAAGATGACCTGAGAAGCAGGACTGGCACAGAACAAACATGCTTGGTGACTGACTTGGAAAGGCAGTTAGAGAAATACATTTTTTAAAACAGATTAAGAATTCTGTTGACAGAATGTGAAAAACAGAACAACAGCAGCAGTTCTTACTGATTATTATCAACCAAATATACTGCCAAGAATTTCTTCAAATAGAGGTGCAACTGGGAATCTATAGCAAGTGACCATTAATATTGAAGCCATGAAATAAAATGAGGTTTGGAACATAATGGAGGAATCTGCTGCTTAAATATAACCTATACACTGTGGCCCTTGTATTGTTCCTTCCTCAGCTGTTTGACAGAGTGCCATTCTTCATATTTGGGTTTTAAAGGAGACAGATGGACAGAACACTTCTCACAGTCAGAAACTACTTGTTATCATGTATGCCTGATAAAACACCGTCCTTTTTCATGGGAGTTGTGACTTTGCATCCCCAAACGCACAGGACTTCTTCTGTCTTGTTTAAGATAATAATTTTTGAACCTACAAGGACAGACAAACTTATTCAACAAACAAACCAATAGTGGACATAAAGGCTGTGTCAGACCAAAAGAAGGGAAGGGATAAAATGCCCAGTGTGCCTCACATTCTGCATTAAAAATGTGTGGCAGAATTAGCAGTATGGTTGCTGCAATTAGCTGTTACTTAACGATGGCTTTTAGCGAGTAATGGTAACAAACAATGGTTTTCACAAATCATGAAAAAAATGCACAAAAGGGGATGGTCAGGTAGGGTGGATCACGCTGCTCGAGGTCCACAGGTGTGCAAAAGCAAGTGGACCCTGAGCTGAGGAGGAACAAGAAGTCACCTACAAGGAATCAACATCTGCAGGCAGCAGCCTGGGCTGCGTCACTGTGAGAGCCCTCCTGGGAAGAGCAGTCACGGGCTGTGGGATGCCTGGGACGTGGGAGGGTGAGCAGGACACCAGTTAAAGGGGTAGTTAGAGCTCTTGTATAGCTGTTTGTTTACTGTTATGAGGAGAGCTCTCCTAGGTTCCTGGATGCCTGCCTTGTCTGTTCTTTGTGCCCGGTGGATGTGGCTTGTCGTGTAACCTGGCAAAAAAGCCACTTCACTACTTGTGTGCCCTGAGCACTCCAGATGTGCCAAAAGTGTGGTCACAGCTGCTGGAGCCCTGGAAAGGTGGAAGACTAGGGGTGCACACTCTGCACCTCATCAGATCTCTTTGATAACACTGAGCTAACAACATGTAGGGAATAACATCAGCCTTTGCTCCCCTGTCTACCTCTGTGGGAGCATGTCCTGCCAGCAGTGCTTCCTCCCTCCAGCCAGTGAACTGGGAACTTGCCAGGAAGGGTTGGAGCACATGGATTCACACCACAGAGTACTTTGTGAAAGAGCCTAAAGAGTCAGGTCCTGCAGAGAGACCTGAAAAATTCATACCTGAAACCCTTCCAGTTGAAGAAAGAAATTAGGCACATTTCTGGCTTCTTGGGTGTGATTAACCTTTTGGAATTAGCCTGTATCAGTTAAGTGAAAGTAAAGGAAGTTCCAAAAAAATCAAAAAGAACATTTATTTATAACAATTCAAAAACCAATGAAACAAGTAGAGATTTTCTGTCCCCTTTTGTGAGATGTCAAGCCCATCTCAGACGTTGTTTGATGGATGCTTTGCTCCCTACAAGCTATTTCTGGTTAAAGAAAGCAGAAAGAGGCTGTAAGAAGGACAACTGACCATGTTCTTCTGAAAGAAGAGGGGAATAAGCATATAAGCCAGTCTGACACTTATGGTATATTCTGTATAGATAATTTCTTGCAGATTTCAATTCATTTGCCCATTTCCACCTCATTATTCAGTTTTGATAGGCACTGAGTAGATACCATGGTCTTTTTGAGCCTGAAAGATTGTGGAGGTTTTTTTCTGCTTCTTCATTTAATAGTGATTTTTAGACAGACAAACATTCTGAATTTCCCTTGTTTCCCTCCTTTCACTGTGATCAGGACAACAGATTACAGAATAGTCAGTTAGAAGGTGATTACCACTCTGCATCCCGACAAACTACTTTTGTTTCACTTTACTCTGGGTTTTAAAAGCAAACTGTACCCTCTAGAGCTCTTATAAATCTGTGTGTTCTTTCCTTTCAGTCTTCATTTGTTTTGTGAGTTGTGCCCAAAACTCCACTCTGTGTTCTTTGAGTTTCTTTGCTGCCTTTTGCTCCAGGTTTATTTCCAGGTATCCTTCCTCCAGATCGTACTGAGGCCAATGGACTAAGTCTGCTCCGTTGGGATTTCTGGAATTAACAGAATGAAAAGTTATCTCTCCATTTGCCCATCCATTGCTCTCTGACTGCTCAGGTTTAGAGCATCTCAGAAAACTAACACAAGCTCAGGTTATGTAATTCTGGTACCTGAATAGTTGGACTTTTAAAATGAAAATGCACATCAGTGGGACAGCAAAAGTGTAACAGTTGCCATTATTTTTAGATCTAAAATTCCATTGCAGATGGAGCAATAGCTCTTGGATTATTTTTTTTCTTTTTGTGTCTGCAGGTTCATTTAAAAGATCATTAAGAAGAGAAATAATTTCTCACCCATTTTTAGCAAAGTTGGTCCAGTATCTCATAATGGTACTGCTAAGTTTCTTTTCTTCTTCTGTAGCACCTCCTGCAAAGTGAGAGATGAAATGGCCACATTAGAAGCTAAATAATTAGTATCAGTTATATGAATTCCAACAGACTGTAGTCACTTCTACCTGTTGCTCTGAGCTATGGGAGTTTGACATGAGCAGAGCTCTAGGGGAGAACTGCAGATGAATGATTTAATGAAAAGTATCTACTGCTGAAGACAAGATGTTTTTATTCATGACAATGTTTATAAGAGAGAAAGTCTGTTCTAAGTCCCTGCAGTAAGTGACGTGAGTAATAATGATGTTTTAAAAGGAATATGTAGTAAGCATGGATACATCACCAGCTAAGAATGGCTTTCCAAAGACAAAGGCAATCTCAGCTCCATGATCTGCTTTTACAAACGCTGGTACAACCCCTTCCAATGAACTTGCTCGATGCTGAAATTCATAAAAGTAGACTGGATTGCCAGCATCTATAGGATACAGAAGAGTGTTAGCTTGAGAGCTGAAAATACCTGCACCAAAGGTGATAAACTTTCGTTAAAAACCATTTGGGTTAAATGAAAACACTCCCAAATCTCTGGATAATGAAGAGCAATGCATTCTGTCCAAGCCACCCCCCAGGGTAGAATCCTACAGTTCCTCTGATGCTGCTGAGTTACCTCTGTGGTGTCTGGCCACCTCCACGGCTGAGATGAGAAAGAAGAGGTCCCCAATTGCCTCCAGGAGGCCATCCCGCACCTGGGCAGGGCTCTCTGCATCCCCGATGTACTCCTTGTACACCCTGTCAACAACTCCAGAGGTAACACCCTGAAGTAACAATAAAGTACTGCTTATAATCAGGATAAATGCCATCAGAAGTAACAGCAGTAACTGACTGTGCCATCTGCATGTGCCTGGCTAAACCCAGACATCACCTTTCAGAGAAAATCCTCAGCTGTGTCAGAGGGTGGCTCAGAGCTCAGGGCTGGAGTTACACGGCTGTGGATACAAGGGTTCTCAGGGAAGAGAGGTGTGCAAGGTCTAAGGACCAAACACCTTTAGATAAACAGCAATCAGTGATGCTGATTGTTCTCCCTTCTGTGCAAACAACCCTCATAAGGGCAAAGAAATGCTGCTGGATTTGATAAAATCCATTGATTGCTGTAGATGACCATAAGTTCTCCCTTTCAGAGCAAGCCTGGCCTCTGCATTTCTCAGTTCATGGTGGATGTCTGTGACACTGAATGATCCCTTGCAAGAACTGGCCCTGTTTATAGAGTCCTTAATTCTTACCTTTAATCAGTATTTTTCTATAGGGTAGTTTCAGGAGAGCACCAAGGAACCACAAAGCCAAGAGATTTGTGAATTAAAGGGAAGCAAAACCTGAAGAAACCTGAACATAGATGTCAGTGCACCCGAAACCTCTCGGGTTATCCTTTCTAGAGCCCAGCTACTGCTTTAGAAGGCTGTGTCCCATAGGTCTCATGTCATACTGCTGGCACTGTGCATGTCTTGGATAACCTGGGGGTGTCTACAGTGCCCCAAGAGACCTGTGTCAGGTACCTGAGTCACTCCTGCATTCCCACAGAACTCCTCTTTAAGAAGAGGGGCAGTTAGGCTCGATACTTAGAGAGGGTTTTCAGCCAGTAGTGGTAACAGGAATACAGCACATCTGCTGCCCACTTCTGCCCCATGGCAGGAGCTGTCCAACAGAAGGGCATTTCCCTATGGAATATGTCCCTGCAGGGGTGCAAACAGAACCAGACCAGTGCAGAAGCAGCACTGGGTTATTCTGAAAATGGTCTCTTACCTTAAGGAATAAAACCAAGTTGCTCTGTAAAACTCGATGTGCAACATCTTTATCCAGACCATCCACAAAAGGAGGATATTTCATCATCTGTATCAGGCAGAGAGTCACATTTGTTAGAAAATCTTATATTGATAAAATGATATGTAAGCAGCAACATTGTAAGTCTCTTACCATAGGAATTACCCATCCAAATTCAGCGTTATTTATTCCTATTATGTATGGGACTGCATTGATTGATTTTTCGGATAGTAATTCCCTGGGACTCTTTGGAAAAAATGCACCATCTACACATGCACTGATGAAAAAGAAATCCTGAACAAAAAGGGGGAAAAGAAAAAGAATGCTTCATTAATACACTAATTTTGCTTCTAAAAGAAGTTCAGATTTTTACTGCAGTTCCAAAATGAAACTACAAAAAGTAATGGTATCCAAGCCATCTTAAAATCTTCTCTGACAGATTTTCTGCACTAGGCAGAAGATTCTGTGAAGATTAACATTATATTTCTAATGTTCGTGAAGCAAAAGTGGTTGTGTTGAATTTCCATCATTTCTTATTCAATATTGTCAGGGATGTGTGGAATAGTGGGGGAAAAACCAACTTCTGTATTGAAATTTCAAAGGCACATATAGTCCAGCATTGTGATAAGAATTTTTAAGTAGGACATAATATATTAATTAATTTTCAGGTTCTTCAGAAGAAACTGTGACATTTTCTTTTCCTTCTCCTGGTAGAATATGACAGCAAACCACCACTAGCTCCAAGTGCATGCAGAATGGAAGGGGAGTAACCTGTTTGCACTTTTCAAGTGAGGTGCACAGCTGCAGTTCTGTCATGTCCTGCAAAGGTCAAGAAAATCAGATTTTACATTCACTTCAAGTTCTCCTAATATTACAACTCACAAATAGTATTATCTTTTATGAAAAAATTTTGAAATGTTGTTTAAATGCAAGAAGTATCATTTCACCTACCATTTTTAGTGTTATCTGCATTATCTCTTCTTCTGTTTTGTCTCTCAAGCATTCAACTATGGCAGCTGAACTGGATTTTTCACAGCCAGAGACAGCAGCAATTTTCTGCAAGCAGTGAAAGCAAACACTTTTGGACACATTTCCTTTATCTGGCTCCGTGAGCTACTGAGTCAGTGGAGGAGCCAAAACTCCTGCACAGGGACCACTGGAGCCTGGCATGTCCCAAGTCCAGAGGGAGAGATTTGGAAACCCTCACCACCCTTCACACCATGGGCTGGGCAGAAGGACAAAACCTCTGCCTCCAGATTTTTTTTGATAGTGAAATATTCCAAGATAATCATTCTGGTAAATAACATGCTGGGCTGAGAAGGCTGGGTGACATAAAGGAGTTAGAGAACACAACCATCTGCAGGGTACAAAAGAGCACATTGTACCAATCTTGGTGATGCCTTTTTGGCTGGAGTAACAGTTGTCATTAGAGAGAGCTCGTTATAATGTTGTCTCTTTTATATCCCAGATTCCAGGTTCCTGGAAATTGTTTCTTGTAGTTGAAGTGAAAAAAAATGGAGTTGAAGCCAGTACTACTTCTCAAATTAAACAACTGAATAAAGTCTTGTTTATTTGCACATTACAGGCATCAAACAGGAGGGGAAGAGAAGAGTATTCAGAATCTGATACCATTTTCTAGCCAAAAATTATAGGTCGACTTTTCTTGAAGACACTACTTGTTATGATATTCCTTTACATTTCATACTTTTCCCCTACCTTCTCTCTTTATCTCCTTGGTCTTTGTGGATATTTGGGTATTTGAAAAGCAACATATCATAAAATATGTACTATTTGTACATAGAAATACTGTCTTTAATGACTGTGGGTTTTGTTTCACCAGAAAAAAAGGTGTTTCTATGTTTTGAAACAAAAAGTTTAAGATATGCAAAACTATCTGGAAATGATAATTAAAATTACTACAAATACCCACTTGTGCCTCCTCCTTAGGCTGGTCAGTGAACAAGCCCAGGGTTGCAGTTCCACTCTCTGAAATGGCCTTGTGGAACAGGCCCTTGGCCAGGGGAGATAAAACCTGTGAAAAAGCAAGAACAAGCATGACAAGCACTGTGTTCTAACTACTGACTTCGAATTTCTGTATCAGGAACTGTCATTTGAAACATTTTGAAAGCCCATGTCGTAAGAGTGGTGTTCTGTAGCCTCAGACCAGAGTCCAGCTGTGCAAAGGGCTTTGGCAGCACCCTCACGGATAAGGAGTTCAGCTTGCCTTTCCCCCTCGCACTGTGCTTCCAGCATCCATGGAGCTGCACTGCAGGCCAGAAATGGGCTGAATGTGCCCAGGGTAGTCTGGCTGTGCTGCAGAAGGGGAATAAAGAACTATTGGCCAGAGGAAACAGCAATTGTTACCCCATGTACCAATGAACCCTGCTTTGAGTGTGTGATCTGCTCCAAACTGCGAGGGACTGGAGAAGAAGAGCTCAGTGCTCAGTGTTGATGTGAAGATTTTACACAATCACTGGGTCACAAACTGGGTTCAGCTATCCTGACAATTCAGCTTGATTACTTTGCACAAGTGGCTGTCAAAGCAAACAGAAAATGGGCAATAGTCCGTAACTCCTCTTAAAGGACTTTCCTCACAAGGTTAGGCTTTGAGGGGTTTTTTTTGCATTGAAAAAAGCACTCAGAATTTAATTTAGTAGATGAGTAATAACATTTGGAGACTTAACTACAACATTTGAGTATGAAAAAAGCCATTTTCATCAATCAACATCTGTATTGTTGTGCTGTATTGTTGCCTTGTACTGTTGTTGTATCAAGGACCCAGGTGATGTGTTATTATAACATGTCCCTTTTCTCCCTCACTGACTTCTCATGCAGATACTGAAAATGGATGGTGGTGGGGGTTTCCCCCCTAATTACAATTTAATATTGCTGGGAACTTACAAGAGCAGAAACACTGACTCCTCCTGCAGACTCTCCAGTGATGGTGACAGATCCTGGGTCTCCTCCAAAATGTATGATATTTTCCTGGATCCACTGAAGAGCTGCTACCTGATCTAAATATCCCCAGTTACCTCGGGCATGCTCATCACCAGTGCTGCAGGGAGAGGACAGATTTGTTTAAATGCTCAGTGCAAGAAAAAAGGACAAGGAAAATACAATCTGAGCTGGGAGAAGTCATCTGCCTTTCTCTGCACAGAACTCTACACAACTGACAAATGAATGGCTTGGAAAGCCTTGAGATGGGAGCAGCAATCCCACAAGAACAGATCTGGAAGCTGCCTTGGGGCTGGAAATTGCTCCCAACTCTTGCTGGTGCAATTAAGAAATGTGTAGTTTCTTTGCGTAAGCAAGACTTCTGCACTTCCCAGAGGCTTTGCACACATCATTTTGGAAATCACTTAGCAAAAACTGGGATAAAACATCTTACCTAAAATATCCAACAATCCCTAATCTGTACTGAATTGTTACAACCACCACATTGTCAAGGGCTGCTAGTGCTGAACCATCATATGGTGAAGCTGCTCCAAAAACTAATCCACCTCCATGTATCCATACTAAGACCTGGAAAGAGAAAACCAGAATCAACCCACCATAGATAGGAGCTCCCAGTCATAAAAGCTAAATATTACCCAAAATATAGTATTTGGTGCTGTTTCACTCCTGATTCTCTCAGATGACATTTCACAAATGGTAGAGATCTTTCAAATCTAAGTCCTGCAGGTCTCCAAAGTGGCATTGATTTGGTGAAATACTTCCACTATTACACGAGTCACTGCCCTATGATTTTGGACAGACTATTTAGAGGAAATCAAGCATTACCTAGCTAAAATGCCAATACAATTTCACTTAAAATAAATAAATAAAATAGATTTTTGTGTCTCTTTTAAGTTACAGCATTTACTGGGGCAAAGCATGTAAGTTGATCATCATTACAAAACTGCCCCTGTATGTCTGCTTATGGCACAGGTTGTAGGTTTGCTGTCAAATAATCTTGCTAAAGGTTTAATAAGGATTTTGCTTACAGGCAGCTTCTCCTGCTCTCCTGCAGAAATGGGTGTGTACACATTTAGGTATAAGCAATCCTCGGACACCTGGAGAGGAACTTTCTCTTTCCTATTAGTAATCATGTCCGCAAAATGTTGTCCTTGTGCTTTATCCTGTAGACACCTGAATAAATGAAAAAGTAACAAGCAACAGAAAGAGCTCAAAATTCAAAGCTACAAAGTGAAGCTTTTTTGTACTTCCACAGCAAA
Organism: Atrichornis clamosus; assembly: GCA_013400975.1. NCBI lineage: Eukaryota > Metazoa > Chordata > Aves > Passeriformes > Menuridae > Atrichornis > Atrichornis clamosus. Next base: position 10,686 of record WBMZ01000920.1, read on the forward strand.
GTGCCAAGCAGAAACCAATCTCTAGTACATTTCTGAATTGGTGGCAACTGAACACATAATTTTTTGTTTGTTTTTAATGTATATTCTTCCCTTGACCTGTCATTAATGAGATCTGTAAAAATAAGCCACTGTCTACTGCAGTTCACAGTGACATGCAGGAATAATTTTGCATATTTCAAAATATTACAGAAATGTATCTGTGAATACATATGGCTATAAATTACTTCAATGAAAATGTAAATTAATTATTTTACATCTCCAATAGCTTTTTATATTGCAATGGTAGGCATTAGGCTTAAGGCACTAAACAACTTGAAGACAACTGGAGTAAGATATTTACAATTTAGATTAGAACTGCTGTGCCTTTCTTATGTGCCCTTTTAAGGATGTGACTCAGCATTTTTTTCCTATTGTTGTATTCCAGCATTTCCCCAGCTTCTTTCTGTTTCTGCTCCAGAGGTTTATAATCACTGCTAAGTGATGGCCAAATGCTCCTAAGCCAGAGCAGTATCAGTAAACTGCTGGTCCCTCTCAGACCATCACCGATGCCCATTAAACAGCAGCTTTTAGTAAGGGAGCAGCTAATAAAGATGTTTTCAGAAATGCACTCACTGTGACAGGTGTAACAAGATGGGACCAAGGCACTGATCTTTGTGGATTGCCCTGTGTGTACATCAGTGTCATGGAACCGCATATGGTGTAACATTATTAAAAAGTTCAGTGGTTTTGTCATTGCCTTACATTGGTGGGTAGGAAGTGGCATCTCTGACTCCTTCCCATGGCTCAGGCGGCTGGGGTTCTGAAAACCTGAGTGATCCCACGGGAGGCTTAGCAAAGGGAAGCCCCAAGAAGACATTTACACTCCTCTCAGCTGTGTCTACTTGGAATTGGTACCCTCGAACTCTCCCATATTTGGTCTCCACTTCTGGTTGTTCTGCTTTTTGTTCTGTGGGATGAGAGCACTAAATCACATAATTGATCTTTTCCTAAGTAATTGACAGGTTTGCTACTTAAATATACACATTTTATTTACTTAAACAAGTAATTTGCATACATAAAACTTCGACAAACTCTAATCAGTTTTAACAGTACACTATTCTAATTTATTATTTTATTTCACTAATTTGATTACTAGTATTACTAATTTTAATTTTAGATTTACTAATTTATTCTAGTACACTTTTATTACACCTTTATTAAATCAGTCTAACCGATATTATTTCAGCATTCATTTTGATTGGTCTGCATGTATAATCTCCCTCAGGTATGTCATATGTATTGTCTTACCATACACACATTTGTGGTTACATATAGATCTTCATCTTTTTTTGCTCTGGGTTGTTAGATGAAAACCCAATAGATTGCTCTCATTAAGAAAAGGCAATGAACAGACAAAATATATTCCAGACCCTTGATGTCCAGCCAAAAGAAAAAGCTTCTAACACACCTAAAATAGTCTGGCATACATAAATACTGTTAACATTTAAGCAAGATTCATTTTAAGATCGGTGTGAAAGTTCTTAATATCAAATTACAGAGGTACTCTTGCTGCTCTGCCTCAGCAGGCAAGATTTTGGGAGAGGAACTTGATTTTACTATTTGTAAAAAAGGCAAAATACAAATGACTGAAAACGGATTAAAAACTGAAATGAACTATTTGCTATTGCAGCTCAGTTTGTGTGCAGCAGGGTTGGTGTTCAGCTCTGCCCAAGGTTTGTCCAGCTCAGCCCAGGGTCTGTTCCCAGCTCTGTCCATGGCAGGTGCCCAGCTCTACCCAGAGTTCGTCCATCTCAGCCCAGGGACTGTCCCCAG
>WBMZ01000923.1:0-27472 GCA_013400975.1 Atrichornis clamosus
GGAGCAGCGCCCTCAGCGCCACCCGCGCCGCGCGCCGCATCGCACCGCGCATGCGCGCGGGGGCGGGCACTGCGGCGCCGGCGGCCATGTTGGCTGCGGGCGGCCGCCATGATGGTGTCGGGCAGTGCTCGAGACCCGCCCTTAATTAACCCTTAATTAACCTGCAGCTCAGCCCTCTGCACGTGCAGATACTTCATCCTGTTTATTAATCCATAAGAGAGGTGGACGAGGGGACGTCAGAGCCAAACGATAGTGTCACTATAGCACTTTTCACAGATGGTTGGATGGATGGTGTTTCTTTCACAGGTTGGCTCCTGAGGAGTCCTGTGTGTCCATGTTGTCCCTTCCCAAGGAGACCTCGGTGTTGTCCCTGTCTCAGGAGTCCTGTGTGTCCATGTTGACCCTTCCCAAGGAGACCTCGGTGTTGTCCCTGTCTCAGGAGCCCTCAGTGTCCATGTTGTCCCTTCCCAAGGAGCCCTTGGTGTTGTCCCTATCTCAGGAGCCCTCAGTGTCGGTGTTGTCACTGCCCGTGGTGTTCTCCCAATCCACCTCATGGTGCCGCTCCTTGGGGACCCTCCTCATCGCTCTTTTTCTGCAAACAAGACCAGATACATCATTTTTAGAAGGTGCTTTCTGAAAACAAGCGGCATTTCACTGCTTAGTGTGGATCAGTCCCTTTTGCGTTTAATTTTATGCGCTCCATACATCAAGCTAGGGGACAGAAAAGAGGAAATACCAGGAGCTCATCATGGATATTTCTAGGTTAGCCCTACTGACTGCAGCCCTGACCTTCGGTAGCGCTCAAAGCAGTCCTTCATCCTCCTCCGCTCCTTTTCTGCCAGTTCCTCGTTACCCAAGCCACACTCCTCGAACTGGAAGGAGAAACATCCAAACAAATATGAATTTATTTCTCCTCAGATCAGATCAGTGTTAACACCAGGTCCCTTCCTGCATCTGCAGGGTAAAGTACAGCATGTCCTTTACTGTGTGTGCAGGATGGTGATATTTCTATTTCACACAGTTTTGCTACATTTATTCCCTCACATCTGTAAATTTGGGATTCTGTTTTCTGCACCAACAGTAATACTACTGACAATTAAACTGGAGAACATCCACACCCAGAGATGAAGTAATTAGAAGTTGTTTCTATGCACAGATGGAGAAATATCCACCATATGTGTTCTGCTGTTCAGAGCTCACCCTTTTTGGAGGGTGGATTCTGCACTAAGTGCTCCGAGTTTGGAAAAGCAGGAGCTGCTGACATGCTTCTCCAAGCTGGTAAATCCATCATCAATGAGAACATTAAAGATCACAAACCCCAGTTGTAGTAGAGTCCACAAAGATTCTCTTACACTTGGTGACTTTGGAGGCAGATTGGTCTCGTGAGGGCTGAGTTCCTGGTTTTGTCCTTCAGGGCAGTCTTCTGAAAGAAGGAAAAATCAGAGTTTTAGTCTAAGCTGCCATTGCAAAGTAATTTCTCCCTCCAGCAGCTCTTCCAACAGAACAGCTGTGATTTAAGAGAGTCCACAGCAGAACTGAAACCAAGCCCAAAACACTGAGAGCTCTGTCCTGTGATCAATGCACGAGTCACTTCTAGTTTTACTCGAGCCCTGAATCTTGCCCAGGAGGGTGGAGTTCCCCATCACACTCAGACACAGCGCTTCCCAGTTTCTGCTTAAGCAAGAGCAAAACGAACCTTTAAAAGCAGCACCTCTGCTCAGTATAATTAAAAACAATATTCATGTCTGAGGCCCCCATGAGAAACGTGTTAATCATTATTTTATCCATAATTTGTTCCTGCTCCCCAAGTTGTGAATATTACAGCACGCCAGACCATATTTTGGTGAAACTCCTTCTGTAGTGACCAGGTGTCATAATATGTACTTTTGAACTGAGCGAGGTAAAAGAATTAAAAAGTCTTTTTGGATCAGTTCTTGTGAAAAATCTCCAATCTCAATGTATTAAAAGATCATTTAGATATTCCAGGAGAGCAAAACAGAATGGACCATCCTCTCCAGAACTCTACAAGGTGTTTTCCCAAGAAAAGCCTTACTTTTAGCCATCTGTGTACCTTCATCCAGGTGACTGTGAAGAGCAAGCTGTGGGACAGAAACAGAGCAAGAACATCAGAACTGTCCCTCAGATAAAAGAATATAAAAACCAGGACATGCTAGAACCAACCTCTCCCTGATGCTGTCAGCAAAGAGCAAACTGAGCCAGGAATTACAGATTTACTCATGGATTTATCCTCCATGAATAGATCCAGCTCCTTTGGCCTCATTTATACTTTTGGCCTCCAGACAATGTGACAATCACTCCCACACTGAAGTTATGAACTAAGTGAAACTCTTTAATACAGATGCCCCCAGGGTAAGACTTATTTTTGCCTGTTCTCACACAAGAGGGACAATTAGAAGCAATTCAAAATAACTCAATTCCTTCGATTTGCTTAGACTCAACAAATCTTGCTGACTAATGCCATAACTGTGTCCTAAACTTAGAAACCTCAGGACACAGGGAGATTCTGTCACTGTTTTGCTGCCTCTGTACTTTTTGATGTCACTGAAATGAGCTTGAGCCATGGAAAACTGCTGGTATTTGGGGAACTGAGCACAAGTGAGGACTGTGAAACCACCCCAGAAGAAAGTGAAAGGTAAACAAGGTAAACTCACTTCCTGGGAATCTCTGGAGGAGGTATCATCCAGGTCAGAGGTCTGAAACAGAACCAGTATAAATTAATCATTCCTCATAAGCAAGGAAGTGACAGCAAGGGAACTTGCAGGAGACTGAGAGCTCCAGAAAACACAGAAGTATGGACTTGCTGTCTGGCCACTCAGAGAAAGTACACAAGATGCCATATTAATTAAAAGCCCCCATGGATCTAATTTAGTTCCAGAAAATTTAGCTGTCCATTTCATCCACATGGCTCACACCCAGTCCCTAAATAGAGTCACTCTTTGGTGGCTGAGGAACCCCTCATCACCTTTGGAAATGCTCCAAACACAAACACAGGTGGCCTTAGCTTGCACGTGTCCAGTTTATCCATGCCTGGAACTGCAGTGAGGTCACGGAAACCATCACATCTTTCATTTTCTAAACTCAGCACTTGCACGGCAAGGATTTTAATTAATTTTGATGGTCACGCAGGGCAGGTGGTCACTGCCTGCTGAGCTGGAGCTGCTCAGGTGCAAAGGCCTGGGAACAGCCACACTCTGGCCCCATCCTCAGCTTCCCAATCCCATCATGGCAAGGACAGTGTTACCGCTGTGGGCAGCTCCAGCTGCAGCCTCTTCAGCTTGGCTTCAGTGGCCAGTAGCTGACTCTCCTTCTGGAAGAGCTGCAGCTGCATCTCATCACACCTCTCCCCCAGCTCCCGGATCTGCTTGCGGTAAGCGTCCCTCTCCACCAGGTTCTTGGAATACTGCATGTGGAACTGCTCTCGGGTCAGGAGAGCCTGTGGGAAGGGACAGCACGTGGCACGTCACACAGCAGCACACACAGGGTTACACTGTCTGCCCACTTCCAGCAGCAAAGCAGTGATGAGCAGCGTTCCATGGGGAATATTTTATCACCTGGTCTCTCTCCGAAGCCACTTCCTCCATCTGCTGCAGAACAGCTTCGATCCGTTTTTTGTACATCTGGGAGTCCTTCCTCAGACACGTGCACTGTAGTTCCAGCATCTCTTTTTCCTCTGCAAACTGCTGAGACAAGGTCAAAAGCACCTGCTTGTGGGTAGAGGCTGAGCCAGACTGTCCCCACTCCTGCTCTGTGCCGCAGATTGCTCTGGCCACACTTCCACAGGGTGCCTGAGCTGTCACCTGCCACACACGGAGTGCTAAAACACAGGTATTAGAGTCGGAGCAGCAGGGATTGCTCCTGAGCAGCTGCTCTGCTGCTCAGGCAGGACACTGCAGGTGCTTCACCTGTCTGTTATCCATGGACCCTCAGCGGGAATTTGCACTGCAGCACCTACTTTGTCCTGGAGCACCTTGGCTTTCCGCAGCTCCTTGCGCAGGCTGTAAATGGTGTCCGCCAGCTCCCGGCGTTCCTCCAGGATCTGACTGCACTCATTCTCCAGAGTCTCCTTGGACAGGCTCTTCAAATTCTGCTCCCTGGCAACCTGCTGGACAAAGGAAGAGGTGAGATATGGCCACCACCTCTTTATCAGCTCTCTCCCTACAGGGCTTTATTTAACTTGGGACAACAAGGCCACAGCTGACCCCCAGTTCTTCCTGCAGCCCCATTCCTGCCCTGCCTGCTACAAATAATCCCTTGAGTCCATACTCTACCACCCCACCAACCTGGAGAGTGTTTTCCAGCTCCTGGTTCTTGGCCAAGAGCAGCTCCTTCTCCTGCTGGATCTCCCACACCACCTCATGGCTGGGGCGCTGCTCTATGGCGTGTTTCAGCTTCATCGTGTGCTTCCTCTCCAGCTTGCAGTCATCCTCAGCCTTCATGAGGCTGTGCTTCAGGTGATCGATCTACGAGGAGGTTCAGAGCTCAGCAGGAACAAGGAGAAAGCTCTGGCCCGCACCAGCAGTTCTCACCCTGTTCCCCAGACAAACACAGGGCAAGTTTCTCCCCAGCTCTGTTTTCCTCAGGAAGTTTTGTGCTCTAGGGACCTGGGTCCTGCCTGTGTGCTAACAGATACATGTTCCTGTACTGCCTTTGGGAGAGCAGTCTTGAGTGAGGGAAAGACTGGTCATTATTCACAGCACAACCTGTAAAACACGGGCCTACATGGCTGAGCACAACCTGTAAAACACGGGCCTACATGGCTGAGCCAAGAACCACAAAGACATGCTAGAGAAGATGCTCAGTGCTCCATGCTGGACTGGTCCAGCCCTTCCTGAGCAAAGACAAGTCAGGTGCCCAGCCCAGCCTTCCAGGGGTCAGGTAAAAAGGGGGAAGCTGGAGAAACATGACTGACCTCTAGGATCAGATCCCTGTTCTTCATGAGGGCCGCACTCTTCTCCTCGCTCTGCTTGGCGTAGCTCAGGGCCAGGTTGTAGTTCTCATCCTTGCACTTCTTCAGCTCCTTGCTCAGGCTGTCCCTCTCCTCCTTCATCCTCTGGGCCCGCTCCTGGTGCTTGCGGAGCAGGCTGTCCCTGACCCACATCTCCCTGATGGTGTCCTCCTTGGAGTGCAGCCACACTGTGAGCTCCTGGGCCTTGCGCCGCTCCTCCTGCACCGCGCTCTGCAGCTTCATGATCTCGTTCATCAGCACCTGGCTCAGGCCAGACTCCCCAGCCGTGTCTGTTTGGGGGGCAAGGCTCAGTCACTGCTGTCCTGGCTGCTCCCAGGCACACACACACAGCTCAGCTTCCCCTCCTTATCACTGCAGCTCGGGATCAGCCCGAAGGTGCCAACCCTGAAGACGTGTGATCAAGTTATCCCCGCTGTTTTCCTCTGCTCTCTGCCCCCTGCACCACAGGGGCACTGACACCATAGGCAAAAGGAAGAATTGGTCCTTCTGCTTCCTCCTCCCCCTCCCCAGTCCAGCCTGTGGCACCAGGGCTGTTCTTCCCAGAACCCTTCTGAAGCACGCAGGGAGCAAGGCAGGGAATGTTCCCGACTCTGCACAGGAACACCAAAGGAAGAGCTGTTGTTGAGAACACAAACATTACCTATAATCATAGAGAAAACCCTGCTGGGCTCTTTGCCAGTTATTTTCTTATACAGCTGTGGATAATAAAGCTCAAGACTCTCCATAAAAGCCTCAAAGCCTTTGTGTCCTGTTCGTTGAAGAATGTCCAGAAGAACACCTGAAATAATGGGAAACAGGAGATTCCATTCAGTTATTTGTCTCTTTATCTGTTTGCAACATAACAAAAAGTGGCTTCACTTTCTCCACGAACAAAAGTGTTTGGGATCAAATCACAGAATCACTTAGGTTGGAAAAGACCTCTGGGTTCATCAAGTCCATCCTGACTGAACAGCACCATGTCAACCAGACCATGGCACCAAGTGCCACATCCATGCTTTCCTTAAGCACCTCCAGGGAGGGTGACACCACCACCACCTCCCTGGGCAGTCCTTCCAACGTCTGATTCCCAGGACAATCCCAAACCAACGGCCCCAGGAACCACACAAAAGCATTTTAGCAGTTCCCACCTGCCTTCCGTTTGCGCATGACCAGGCTGGGGTCGTTGAGGACCTGCTCCTCATCGTCAGGGCTGAGCACTCTGCACTGGCGCAGGTACGGGGTGATGCGGGAAGGGTCAATCACAGAGATCAGCTTCACACGGAAGTTCTCCAGGTTATTCCAACAGCTCTCATCGTTATCCTCTTCCAGCATGTCAGCAGTGAGGAGAATCAGTGAGCAGTGTTGTTCTGTCTGGAAGAAAACCCAAGAGAACAAAGAGGCAGACCCTGAGCCTCCTGGAGTGCTGTGGCAATGGTGGTGAAACCAAGGATGTTCACAGACTGGGGGTGGAGGAGTGTCCTAATCAGCTGTTGCCTCTGCTTTATGAACAGCTCGCTCTTCCTTCTCCATCTCCCAGCACTTGGGACCCGCCTGACCACACAGACACTAAATCTGACACCCACTTTACCTCAGAGCTGTGAAATAAACTTTTTTCCCTTGCCAATATAAGCCATTCTGTATCACATGGACCAACCTGAGCCTGTGCAGTCACAAAAACCTCCTTTTTTCTCCTCCTGACTCTGAGAAAACTTGTCTCGGGTGCAGCCTCCCTTCATATTCTGACCAGAGCAAAGATGATTCCAGGAACAAAACGGGTTTGAGAAAAGGGGAAACTACTCAGCTATACTCTGAGACATGAAAGGGAAGGAAAAAGAAAAGAGAGATAAATAAGAAAAGGGGAAGCCAGAATGGGTGATGTGGGCGGAGAAAAATGGCAATGGCATTTTGAGTCAGCAGCAACACATAGACAGTGATTTTAGTTTAATTCTGGCTTTGCCTTCTGATCTGTCCCACTGAGGTACCTGCTGGGGTCCAGAAAGTTTCCTTGTGTAGTGGTCAGAAAGACTAAAAAGAATGAAAGTCACAGGCAGCTGGTTTCAGAGGACCAAACAAGCCACAAAATTAGACGAGGCTCTTCAAAGGCTTTCCAGCTGTTAACATCTTTATCCAGGTGGCAGCAAGAACTCCCTCTTGGTTTAGAGTTCAGCTGAAAAGATTGATTTCTATATTGATGCCTCTAATTTTGGAAGTCCTTAAGCTTCAAGCATAATTATGACAACTCAGTATTTTGAGGGAAAGGGAGTCAAGTCTTGGCAAAGCAAGGAACACAACCCATGATTCCCAAATTACAGGCTATGGCTCTAAGAGCAATTAAAGGAGCCCCAGCAAGCAGCACTGTGATGATGCTGAGCATCAACAGAAGACCTGTGCCTTCCTCCCCACCCTCCCACAGGCCTGGAGCTGCAGCTGAAACAAGAACTCACTGAGAGTCTGCTTTAAAAAAGCCTGGAGAACACACAGGCTCCGATGCCATGGCAGCATGACACACGTTCCCATTAGCTTCCCACTCCACTCTTTGTTCTTGCTAAGTTATGGAGAGCTTCTCCATGTTATCATTGGGAGTGGGGCAGAGGTGCTCAGATTCTTTCAGCCTGTGTTTCTTGTTAGGCATTAAATTAGCTTTACACTAAGAACAGATACCCTGTGTTAGCTGTGCCCTTGCTGAAGGTCATCAGTGTCTGCTAATTGACCCATCTAACCTTGGGAGGTCTGTTCTAGAGTGACACATCAACTGAATCCTGAAAAAGGACAAAGACAGCTGCTTCTTACAGTTTTTCCACAAACAAACTACAAGGGCATCTCTTGAGCAGCATTTGCAAAGGCCAACAATCCTTCAGAGCACAGATCACCTTGCCCACCAGGGCCTCACTGTAACACCCTGTGCACAGCACCCAGAACTGTGCAGCAGCTCCTGCCACAGCTGAATTCCTTGGAAAAATGTTATCTCCACCGGCTTACGGAAAACACTGCAAGAGGAAAGCCATTCCACAATCATGGAATAATGTCTTGACACCAAATCACCGCAGCACTGGCACCGAGTGACCCCTCCAGCCCCTGCTCTGCCTGAAAAGCCCACATGGAAAAGCTGGAATTCACAGCACAACTCCCCACTAGTCTCAGGGGAAGTTTAGTCAGTGCAGTGGCACGAAGCTTTCAGAGCTTTCCCTCTAGATTTTATCAGCTTTGCCTCAGCTAACCTTGCACCTCTCTGCGAGACAGAAATTGCTGGGTTATAAATGAAGAAACAACTTTTTTTAAAGTGATTTGCTGATGTCTGTACAGGGCAGGCTGTGGAAAAATCAAGAAAGAATCCTAATTCAATCCCGCAGTTTTAACCACATGAATATTCATTCCCCACGTTCTCCCTGGTTTTCATGCAGGCTGCAAACTTCATTTTTCCCATTAGCAATCACACTCATACACACATTATTAAAAGCACTGTTTACCAGGGGAAAAAATCCACACAGAATACATCAGTAATTTTTAAGTGAGAAAAATAAAACATCTGTATTTCAACAAATACTTAAGACTCATTTTGATACAAAATTAATCTGCTGCTTATTCTGCAGTATTCAGTTACCAAGCAAAGCCACTGTCACAGCACTAAAAAACACCCAATTAACAACATATTCTGCACATGGATAAAATTCACATAAATAGGGGCTAACACAAGAAAGAAATAAATAACCATCAATGCTTGTTTCCACACTTTTCCAGCAATATTCCCCCCCAGCATCCATGGCAGGTGTGAGTTTGAAAGAGCAGAATTGGTCTGTGCCTGAAGGATTTCCCTCCAGCCAGTTCCTCTCATTTTTGCACCTTGCCTACAGATGCAGATTTTGTTTGTGGGATGGGAACACCAATCCAGCCATTTTCCTCCTCCCCAGGTCCATCCAGTGAATGTGTTGGAAGTGACAAAAGTGAACAGTGCAAAGATTATCTCCTGCTGCCACGGGGGAAGGCAGAGCTCATTCCAGTGACCCCTGTAAAAAGCACAAACAGCTCTTATCAGTCATGGCATTTGTAGAGGGAACTTGCCCTTTTGGAGTTTCTAAAACGGATTTTAAAGAAAAAACCCCAAAGATCTGACAACCACGTGAACCAAACACTGGTGATTTTCATTCCATCCAGTGCACCAAAAGCCTCAACAGATATTGGGACATCACACACTTGTACCCTAGAGAAGCTGGCCTGTTCCAACTGCACAGAAATGAAGCCATACAGGGGAAATAAACCCCAAACCCCACAAAGCTTTTCAAAGGTGAAGTGTAAAAGGCAAGCTCCGCTGTCAAGCCCATCGACTGCTACAGCCTAGGTGCATACTAAGTAGGCAGGGCATGAACTAAAAAGCTGCCAAAGGTTTGAATTTCATGACTTTTATATATAATTTTATCACACAGACATCAACCTTCCTTCCCCCCAAAGTATTATCAGCCTTAGGCTGTGATTGATGGTGACAGGAGAACTGTGTCCTCGGGGAACAAGAGCAGAGATAATTTCAGTCCTTTCCTGGGGTCATGATTCATTGTCTGAGCTGAACCACAGGCAAATGTGGTTCAGCTTCTCAGGCAAGAAGTACAAACCACTGAGTGGCTACTAACACATTTCCTTCTCACATCCTCCTCCTCTTCCTGAAGCGGGCACTTCTCCTGATTTGAGGAGCTCTGGCATCAGCCCCATCAGTGCAGGAGCCCCAGGCAGACTGAGCAGTGTTCTTTTCAGCCCTTGTGCCCTGCAACAGAAGCAGGAGAGATGAATCAACACCATGGGAATTGCAAACAACCCCTCCAGCCATCTTTTTATGTTAGGGAGCTTGGCAAGAATTCCCAATCAATCTTCCATTTACCTTCAAAATGAAGCATGGGACAACATCCTCTTACCAACGTCAGAGAATGCACAAAACATCCCACAGTTTCCAGAGGGAAAACTTCAGCCCAAACTGACACTTCCTCCTGTTTCTGTCCCAAAGCAGAGCAATCCCTGCTGTTGTTCCCATCTGGGCACAAGGGTTCATTACAGAGGTGGTGGCACAACCATTTGTTAGAGAGGTGCTTTAGCCCTCACTGCTGGAGCCAGACAGAGCCCCAGACAGCACAGGTCAGCACCAGCTCCTCATTTCTCACAAAACACATCCCTACCCCAAACCTCCCCNAACAGCACAGGTCAGCACCAGCTCATTTCTCACAAAACACATCCCTACCCCAAACCTCCCCCTGAAAACCACCAGGAAAAGAACCTGGCTGTAGCATTCATCAAAGGAGTGGGGAGAGAGCCTGGAAGGTGACCCAGGACAGAGGCTGGCAGCAGGACTGTCAGGCAGTGAAGAACTGCTGCTGACTGTTGGAGCAACTGCTCCAAAGTTCAAACAACACTGAACCTGGCCCAGACCCAAAGGTCAGAGGCAGAACAGAAAGGTAACTGCTGGGAAAGCTCTGATTTTTCAGCAGCTTTGCCCTCTTTCTATAGAAGCAGCCATTTGCCTTGTTTATTCATCTTCACTAATGTTCTGTTTGTTTACTTTGGAGCTACAATGAATTGAAACCCAAGTCTGAGCTGCACAACTTCCTGGTGTGTTCTGTAGTGCTGGGCAGTAATCGAGTTAACTTAAAAATGGAAGACTGATTTTGGGTGGACATTATGGCTCCCATCAATCCATACACTTTAGTAACCTTTAGCCACATAAATCAATTAGGGATGAAGATCTCAAGTGCGAACAGGAACACAGACAATCCCCCTGGTGTTACTGGGGTTTAGAGGACACATACAATGAAAAACAAGGATCTGATTTCAAAAATACAGGAGTCAGTGCAGCAGATTATAAACTGAAAGAGGCAGGAAAGTGATAGCCCACTCTGGGAACTGTCACGGCAAGTTTAACATGCTACATAAACCAGGGACTTTTATCCTCCCAGCTGAGCTGCAGAGCTTTTCCTTTTATCAGCTATAAAACTATGTTTATTCAAAAGGACCAAATTTCTGCTACACTTAAGAACAGTGGGTGTTCCCCTCTGGATTCCAGTGCAATATTTATCTGGCAGTAACTTTCTGCTTTTAGCCCCTGGCATCTCTGTTTTACCTGATTTAATAAATCAGCATTGTCGTCTCCAGGCTCATCCCCAACTCTCCAATCCACCCGCGCTCCTGTTAATTCATTCCCACAACTCTCTTCCTCAGACACTTCTTCCTCACTCTGCCACTCATCTTCATCACTCTCGTGTTGCTTCCTGCTGGCTGACAGAGTTGTTGTCACTTTGGGAGGAGGCAGAGTTGCCAGGACAGCTGGGAGTGTGAAGGCTGCCAGGAACCTGGCTTTCAGCAGGAGGTAAGCAGGGTTATCACCCAGTTTCTGCTGCACCAGCTCTCCAATAGCGTGGAAAACATCCCCAGAGCCCCCATCCTCACTGGTACCAGAGGGCAGGAGACAGGCTGCTTGCTCTTCCAGAGCTTCCTTCTGCACAAGGAGCTTCGACAGGGTTTTTATGTTGCAGAGGAAAGGTGGCAAATAAGGCAGCCTGGTCTGCAGTGATGGGACCTGGACCCCTTGTTTCCCACTCAGCCACTCCTTCACCAGCTCCTCGTCCTCCAGGGAAATGAGGCTGAAGTCCAGGAGATTCTTCTCTGCACTGGGAGTGGTTGGCTGGGGGGGAACATCAGGACTCGGTGGTTTGGGGGCACTGGGCCTGTTCTGTAGTGCCTGGGCAGCAGAGCAATCCGAGTTCCCCGGGACACCGGGATGAGGAACTGGATCTGGCTGGAGCACAACCCATTTCCTGGCCATGTCTGGACTGGAAGATGCTCCGTTTGTTGTGGTGGAGTCACTGCTCTTTCCCAAGCTTGTGAGACTGGCCACAGGCTGGGAATCAGAGCCCTCAGGGCTTGCAGGGGGCTGTGTCTGGGGCAGCACCACTGCACACAGGGCTGGGCTGTCAGCTGGAGGAGCAGCTGGAGCTGCACAGGAGCCCAGAGCCACGGAGGAGCCATCTGAACATGCAGGGGTTGCAGAAGAAACACTGGACGTGGTGCATCCAGGACTCCCTGAGGTCACAGGTAACAGAATCGTGGGATGGTCAGCTGCTTTTCCCGAAGGAACTCCTGCTAGCTGGGAACTTGGCCCTTTTGTCTCTGTACTGCTGGGGTCAGGTGGATTTGCTCCAGCTGGTGCAGGAGCCACTCCCAAACTCGAGACACTGCCGTTGGAATTCACAGTTGTCTGGCACTGACTTCTCCCAGCAGCAGCTGGCATTCCTTGGGGAACACCCACCACAGTTTGCACAGCAGTGGGGAGCAGAGCCTGTGGGGTTACAACCCACGTGAAGGGAAGGATGCTGTTGGGAACCACAGGAGAACCAGCTTGTGGAGTGACAAGAGCAGGCACCAGGCTGACTGGCCTCTGTGGTGGCCCACTGCTGTTCAGCTCACAGGTGACTGGTGTGGAAAGGGACAATTTGTTGGTGCCAGACTCCAGGCCAAGGGGCACCACTGTGATCTGGTGTGGCACAAAAGCCTGGTTTTGCAACACTGCTGAAGCTGAGCTACTGACTGCGACCTGGCCACTGCCCCCTCCCTGATCCGGGGCCTTCTCTGCTGCCGCTGGATTCCTGCCTGGAAAACCCCCTCCTTCAGGGCTACTTTCCAAAGCTTGCTCTTTTAGTTCCTTACTGGACTGTAGATCTGTCCCTTGTGAGCAACCAGGGCTGTTCCCAGTTTGTGGCACTGCTGAGGAATGGTTTTCAGGCACAACAGCAGAAGAAGAACCTGCAGCAGAAGTCCTTGCTGGCACTGGAGCTGCTGCACCCTGCCCTTGGCTATTTGTGCCACCAGCTTTGCTCCCTGCTTGTGCAGAGGGAATGATTTGCTGTGGTGGGTGCTGGATTATCAAAGGCCCTGACACCAGCACCTGTGGGGCAACCAGCACTGTCCTCTGCAGGGCCTTCTTGGCCTGGGACTCCCTGAGCCTCTTCTCTCGCAGTAATTCTGAGACAGTTTTAGGCTTCTGCCTCTGCCCCTGGGCTGGGGGAGCTCCCTGCATGGCTGGGGCACTGCCCTCCAGGGTACCAGGGGAATTCTCCCATGCTTTTAAGGGAGCAGGTCTCCTGACAGCATTCCTTGGTACGCCCCGCTGGGAATTCCGCTGAGAACAAGGTTGTGATGAGTTGCCTATGGAGAAGAGGAAATAAAATAAAAATGAATGAACAGTATTTTCAAAAGCCATTCCTCACCTATTAAACATCAAGTATCCTGCACAGGAAGTAGCAAAATTCCTGTTTGTGAGAATTCCTACAATGCTACAGTCCTGATTTAATCAAGCCATGTCCTGACAACTGGTAACTTCCCCCAGAAATCACAGATGGGCCAGGAATGCACCTTAATACCACCCATGAGGAATTTTACTGGTCCAGTGCCACTGGACCCCAGCCCTCCAGTGCTTTTTCCAGTCCTTACCAAATGAGAACATGTTTAAAGACCCAAGAACTAGGAAAAATGAGCATGACAATGCAGTTTAGTTCCAAAAGTTCTCCTTCAGTTAAATTGGTCATTAATGTAGTGATGAATTAAGTGAAAGTTCTTGCACTTCATAAAAATAAACGTTCTTGGTAGGTACCTGAAGAAGCCTCTGTATTTTGGGAAGCCTGTAAAAGAAATTATATTAAATTACACTTCTGATAAATCCAAAGATGATTAAAACAGCACAGATGTGAATCAAACCCACATCTGCCAGCATCCTAAACCAATGGCCATACAGCCAGCATTTTATTCTGCCTCTGAACCAAAACAAACTGCTAACACATGGGCAAACAGCACCACTGGCCACACAATTAAAGTGTTTATTTTAGCCAAGACCTCAGTGGGAAAAGCTTAGGAACAGATCCTACACAGTACCTGCTGAGGACTCCTTGCATTAGCCTTAAGCAGCTCTAACTGCCTCAGCTTCCTCTCCTGAATAACCTTCATACAGCCACTGGTATCAATCTGTAAGAGCTGTAAGGTGAGAACTTCATTAACATTTGATTGAGGACAAAACTGTTTTGGTGGGGTCAGTGACAAAACAACACAGATGGGCCATGCTTCACATGCAAGATTCTGGGGACATTTTTACACTTACAGAAAAAGCCCTGGCAGGATTAGATCTTGAATGCAGGATTTATTTAAGAAACATCATATCTAAGCCACAAGATTAATCCAGTAATTAGACTATTTAAGTCTCAAATACAGAAAAATAAAGACTACCACTGTTTGAGAGCAGCTGATGCTATTAAGACAGTAAAACTTACCTGAATGAACAGTGTGAACAGGGGAGTGCTTGTGAGACTGACTGACTTGACCCTCTCCTGAATAGCACCAGCTAGAAAGAAATCCAACATCAAAATCACCTGGGAATTCAGTGAGATGACATCAGAAAGCAGGGACAGAAAGCAGGATGGGTTCCCGGTACCTTTGGTCTGGTGAAAAGCCATTTTCCCAGGCTGCAGGGTGCAGAGCAGCAGCACGTTGCCCACCCAAGGGGTCACTGCCGTCAGCAGCTTCCTGTCCAGGCTCAGCCTCCTCCAGCGCTCCCTGTCCTGTCAAGAAGTTCTCTCTGTCATGTCCTGCAGCCCCTGGAGATCCTGGCCAGCAGCTGCCCTCACTCCAGGGGTTTTTGCTAAAAGACTGGCAGGAGGTTTTGGCATCTTTGATTGCCGTGCGTGAAAAAATACACAAGTAAGAGTTCCCATTAGGAAGGCTCTGCCATAATTAGTCCCAGGACAAACTAATCACAGGGCGTTCAGGACAAAAAATTGTGAGCTTTTCCTCTTGGGACTGCAGGGATCTACGATTATATCAAAAAAATTTCCTACTAAACACAGCCTGGCAGTGCTCATGCCACAAGAGCAGACAAGACACAAGAGGCACTTACAAGTTTCCTCTGGAAGCAGGTGTTATTCCTTAATATTCTTCTCACATCCTCCAGGGTCACCTGCAGCACTTGTTTTCCACACTGGAAAGCCTTAAGATGAAAGCACACAAGGAAAGACAAAAAGAAAATAGGAAATTACTTGCACTGAATATGCACAGCAGGTACAAGTTTTCAGCATTCCTGCTGTTGAAGGTATCTTATTAAAGTAGATCAACCCTGAAGTCTGAAGACCTTGTGCATTACCACAACACCAAATGTCTATTTCACTAAAGCTTTTGTGCGAAGTATCTGCCAAAACCCATAAATCAGAATTATCAGGGTGATTATCTTCACATTTTTTGACTTAACAGTACAAGGGAATGAACAGCAAAATGTTTGGAGAATCACTGATTTTCCCCTAAACTTTTACAAGTAAAATAATGCTGTATCTGTAACCCAAATTAAAGACTACTCACCCCAGACAGGCACTTACAACCCTTTCCTACCATAACCCCCAGAACACACAACTTTGAAACCAAAACACTTGTCATCAGTGCAACTGGCCCTGCAGCCTGGGCCACATGTGCACTTAACACAAAAGTCAGAACAATTTTGCTTAGGTGAACTTAAATAGTGGTTTAGACATTTAGTATTTTGCTAAGGAGTACCTTGCTGCAAGAACTTGCCAGGAGGGTTTGTACTGCTTCAGCACCTGATTTGGGGTGAAAACCCAGCTCAGAATCAGATACAAATGTATAAGTAATTTAAAAGACATCACAATTCACTGGAAAATTCTGCTTTATGAAGATGTCAATGAAGTTTTGTTTGTGTAACAGAGCACCTAGGAAAGAACACAGCCGTTTCCCAGGAAATGCATGAGGAGGCAGCCCTAGAAATCTCCCTTTAATCCCACAGCTGAGTTTCCAAAGGCTCCCTCTGATGGCACAGTGAGAAAGCAGCCAAGAGAGGCACTAAGAAGATTTTATCTGCTCATCACATCCTCTCCTGACTGCAGCAGCTGCACTTCCCAGCCACCTCTGATCCAAGCTCCCATCCCAGCTCACCTTGACTATCTCTTCTGCTGGATTCAGCATCACCATGTCCGTGGCATGGGGCTGTGCAATGCCCCTCAGCAGGGTGTACAGCTCAGATGAGTTATCAGCAGCTCTGTCCACGTCTCCATCACCCCCTGCCCTTGAAATGTCACTGCTGCTGGTCGCTGCTGCAGCACTGGCAGCAAAGAGAAGGGACTGGGTTTGGTATCTCTCTCTGTTCGACTCCTCCGTGCCTGTCCATGTTGGTACCCACAGATCCATGCTGGGGCAGGCATACTCCTCCTTGTTTGTCGTGCCTGTCTCCTCCTCCTCCTCTGAGCTGTCTGCCAAGTCCAGCTCCACGTCCTCGCTGCTGCTCTCGGAAGGGCTGGAACTGTCCTCGGCGTGCCGGCGTTTTGTGCCCCCAGATCTCTTCTTCTTGGCCAAAACAAGCACAGACAAGTTTTAGTCAGTGTTCACCCCTGGCCTGCAACCCTCTCAAGTCACCAAGTTAAATTTCATGGAGCAGGATCCTATCATTAACCTTCCACATGGATGGTTCTGCCTTACTAAGATTAACTACATCCAGTGCAGTTGCCTTTGGATGCAGATTTTATTGGTTTAGATTCTTGCAAGCAAAGAAAAAGCTACAGGTGCAAGTTTCTGTTAAGAACTGGTGCATGTGGAAGTACAAACTGAGTACAGGGCTCCACCCTGACCCATTTGGGTGTCCATGGACCCCTCCCTATGGCAGGTGTTTTTCCAAAGGAAGTAAGATTTTAGAAACAAGATCATCTTCAACATGGTCTCAAACAGCCAGAATTTCACAAGTGCCTGGGACCAAAATTGACAACTCTTGAGGTACCTACATGAAAATCTACATATATCCCACCCCTACAGACATTCCAAGGCAGTAAAGAATTCTGGAAAATATAAAAATATACAGCAAATGAACTTCAGACCTTCAGAACAAAGGCTGCTTTATACATCAAAAAATTAAACCATGAACATCCACGACAAAAATCTCAATCGTGTGAAATCAATGTCCATTTTTTAATTGACTTCACAGGATTCTACTTTTAGTTTAGAGAATCTTAATTGAAGAGATAGGTCTGTGACACAGCAGGACTTCCACAATACCTTAGACCCAATCATGAGTTTCCACTTGCTCAGGCACTGGGAGTCAGTCCGATGTGGCAACTCGGAAGCTATTTTACTCCAGTGACCTAAAAGAGATACAATTATTAGTGCCACAAACTGAGCAACAGGCCTTTCAGTGCAGAACACTGCACACATGTTATGCATTTCTTGGAAAAGATACAGTTACTGTCTGAATGGATGTCAAATCCTTAATACCCACAACACACAACACAAAGAAGGCTGCAATCATCAGTACAATGCACAGCCTGCTGATATCAGCTGCAGGGATTACAATGGAAGAGGACAAAACTTCAATTATAAATTCTATGATGGTATTTCTCTAAACTTCTACAGATGAAGCCACAGAAACACCTACCCAGGCCATGTTTTTGAACCAGTTCAATCAGCTGCTCCTCTTCCTCTAAGCGCCACTTGCCTTTCTTTACATCCCAGTGCAATGCTTTCAAGTACCTTGGAAATGAAAACATTACAGTCAGGAAAATCCAATCCCACTTGTACAAATCAAATCATCACTGCATACTCCAAGGCTGAACAAACCAGGATTCCTGACCAGAGCTCTCCTCTCCCTCAGGGGTTGGTACTGCAGGGAACTCACCGGTCCCGGCACTGGGCGTCGCTCCTGGACGGCACCTCCGTCCGGATTTTGTACCAGTCCCTCTCTCCATACTTCTTAACTGCAGCCACCAGCATCTGTGTGCACCAAAGCAAGAGCTGAAATCCTCACCAGGATCAATCCTAACAGGCCTGAGACACAGCAGTTGTATTTGTTTCCTCTGTAAATCTCTGAGCAGAAATGTTTAAGAGCTTCTAAGCCCTCCTGACCTGTAAACTGCCCACCTCAGGCCATTTCACATTCCTCTGTGCCACTGCTAAAGCTCAGATCTGCAGCCATGCTACACCTCAGCAGTCTGACACCCCCACCCTGCAATTCCAGGCACCAGAGAATGGAGCTTACAGCATCTTCCTCTGGTGTCCACGGTCCTTTCTTCAAGCTGGGGTCCACGCTCTTCGTCCAGCGGTAAATCAGCTGAGCAGAATCTCTTCCTTCCATGTAATAAGCAACTAGAAATGCAAAGGTCTATTTCAAGTCTGTTGTAATTAATGTTTTTTCCTTTATTTGGGTGACAGTTTCAAGCGGTGATTGCCATAAGCAGTGGTGCACAAGAATGGAAGGAGCAGAGCACACACTAAATGCCACTGTTCATAATGGCATTGTCCACACCAGACACATGATGACATAACAATCTATCCTACAGAGAACCAGGAAAGGTTTCAACTCCTATACAGGTCCAACAGGTTGAAAACACCAGGTTTTACTCAGGCTGGGATTTATGCCCCAAATACTTGGTTATTATTCTCAACTCTACTCCTCACTACTCACGCTGCTCTCACCCTTCTGAGGGACTGACCCCCAGAAAAGGCACTGAAAACTGCCCAGGCAGCTGGCCAGGAAGGGATACTGGCTTTCTAGGGAAGAGTTCTGATGGTTTTGTTACAAAAAAAGAAAGCTCACACAACCATCAGCATGTGTTCAAAACCCTCAGCCAGTTTCAGCCAAATTTCCAAGATGGATAAAGGTTTCAAAAGGTGTTTTCTTGGTGATGTGATGAAACTTTCAGATAGGTACAAGAAAGGCACAGATCACTGCTGGATCCACCAAGGAAAAAAGAGAATGGGAGAGTGAAGAATTCCAGGTGAATGGAAGGTTTGCCACTTGTAGGTCACTTACTTTTCTTATATGGGATATGGCTTCCCACTCTCATCTCCTGAACAAGCTCTAAAAGAATCTGATCTTCATCTTTGGTCCATTCTTTCCTTTTTAAATCTTTGTTATAGATTTGGTATTTCTGCAGGCACTGGAAAGGTGTCCTGTTTGTCTTAATATAAGGAAAATAGAGATAAGCAGGTAATTGGTTATTTATGAGGACAAAAAGCAAGAAAGGCTAAAATACCAAACCTCTTTGGTACTGTTCTTGGCCATGTCTCAGAAAGCATTAATTAACAGGGAATTAGCGTTAACATTGTTTTGTTAAAAGGCAAAGTAAAGCCAGAATGAACCAACTTGTCACTTCAGACCTTACCCCCAGCTCCTGGGCAATGCTCTGCCAGTCCAGGTAATTGTGGTTGGCAGCTATCTGCTTCAGCCTCTCTATTTCCTCCTCAGTCCATTCCTTTTTGTTGATGCTTGGATGCTCCCAATTTTGCCAAAACTTCCTCAGTTCTTCTGAATTACGCTGTCCATCAAACTAAAAGAAACAGCAAAAAAATGTTTCGTCTCATAGATGGGATGAAGACACCTGGACACACAAGAAAATCAGTATTTTGTGTTCCAGATACGTCTTATTGCCAAGTTTTCCAGAATTAAATCATCAAATCTAACAAGCTGAGATCACTTAACAGTCAAACTGGAGAAATGCAAGATATAAACACTGGATGCAAGCCAGGTCAGGTGATTCTCAAGAGAAAGGACACAGGTATCAGAAGCAGAAAGCAGCTGATCCCACAACTCACATGGATGTTTGAAATTTTCTCCCAGTCATGCTCATCAAATCTGTTTCCTAGTAAGTCACTTTCTGGGAGTTGGCTAAAGCAGAAGGTACAAAGAGAAAGAAAGAACCACGTTACATGGTTAATTAAACACTTTGTCTTCTGGATCCTGCTTCATCTCATTCCTCCCACCTGTTCCTGACTTCCACAAGAACTGAACACTTGGATTAGCAGGAGAAACAATTAATGCAATATCCAAATACGTTGTTCATGAGTAAAAGCTCTAAACTAGAATTACTAAAAATTTCAGAGCTTTCTGCTCCTTTGTTGCTGAAGTAAGGACCAATTAAAGCAGCACCTCTATCCTGGGTATCGAGGCCCAAAACACAGTTCTTAGTGAAGAACTGTGGAGATGAGAGAGCTGCAGAGCCTCAACACCACCTCATTTTTAACAAGCCAACACAAATAAACATTTCTCCAAATGTCCCATCTAGGAGTGGAAAGACAATTTTGAGAGCTAAACTCTGAGACAGTTCATTTTTTACCAAGAACATAAAAAGACTTCTTACTTAATGGCCTCTATTTCTTGCTCCAGTTCTTTGATTTGCTTTTCCAAAGTCTGTTTCTCCACTTCAGTCTTGACTTTCTCCAGTTTCTGATTCCAATAACTCATCCTGTTCAAAGACATTTTTGTCATTACTTAATAGGACTAGATAGGAATGAGGTCAATGGCATCAGAAGTCCAGCAGAGACAGTTTCCCCATCAGTATCGTTCCTTCCTTCAAGTTTATTTCCACACCAAACTCTTGTTCTCCCAGGTTTTCCCACATGGCACACTCATTAGTCTGTTTTTGCTCCTTCAGTGCAATCAGTGACCCAGAAGAGGTTTCAGATTAACCATATTTGTATTTACAGAGAGAACCAGTGGTCGCTGCAACAGCAGTAAGGAGTGTAGCAGCTCCAGCAGAGAAATCTCTAGCTGGGCACACCACTGGGCCTCACCACACATCACAACTTCAGCTTCAAGCCCTGCAAACTCCTGTGAGTTACACCACCGTGTCAGTGGGAAGAAATAGAGGGCTATAAAATCCCACAGTTAACACAGGAACTTGCTGAAGGAAGATGGAGTCTCCACATTTATCTTCTTCTTTCCCATCCAATGTTCCCAGCAGGAGAAAAGAGGGTTTTGGGGCAGTACTCACTTGAGCAGCTTTGGCTGCAGCAGGCGCTGCAGGCGGTCGCTCACCACTGATTTCTGCAGCAGCACCTTCTCTGTGCTCTTCCCTAAAGCAGGAGCAGGGAAGTATCAGTGCAAAACCACTGCCAGGAGAGACCCACTGCTTCCAGCACCCCTGGGAGGTGTCCTCCAGGGCTGCAGTAAGAGTTCCCTGCCTAAATCACCAAGGTCATGTCAGACTTGGGCAGGCCGCAGCCTCTTGCTCAGTCTTAGCTTAATGGGACCCCAGTTCAGAAATCACCCAGGCCTGTGTGACCACCTGCAGCTGCAGGTGTCCCTTCAACTGCCCTCATCTGGGCACTACCCTTGCACCCCCTGCTTGGTTTTGGAGTGCTCACAGGAGTTCATGCAGCAGACAAATGCAAATGGAAAAGGAGTCATTAATCTCTCACTGAAACAATTCACAGAGCATCCCATCCCTTTCATATGGGAACACACACACACAAGCAATATGAATATATAGAACTGTTACAGGAATATATACACTCGTTACAGCTCTCCTAGAACACCGAACAGCCCACAGAGTTACTTACACTTTGCTGAACGCAGCTGTTCAAAGGATTTTATGCCCTGAGCTGCCTTTTGCTTGGTATCTTCATTGGCAGGAGGGCCCTGGTGAGGATTAGAAGGGTTAGATACACTGGGAGAGACACACACACACAATAAAATTACTCTTTCTTCTTAGAACTGCAGCAAGAATTGCTACAAAAACTACTGGAAACTCAAACTTGTGCAAACTGCCACATTCACCTTGCTAAGTTACCTTTGTTAGCATGAAATCACAGCTACATCATCTTTAATAGAAAAATTACCAGCCATTGCCTGAATATATTAATAAATGGATGGTGACTACCACAAAAAGCCAAGATCTTGTTTTCCTGATAGCCCTTTAAAAGTACATGAAAAGAAGTATTAATATTTGCCTCACGAAACACAAAAAAAATCACAGAAAAACTCAGAAACTGAGTAAACTCAGTTTCACGGACAATCAGATTTCAATGAGTGCTTTAAACAGCAGCATGGAATTGGGTGGTGGAGATGAAGACAAATAAAGTTAAGTTAAAAACAAGAATGCTGAAGCCCCTGGTGGCTGCAATTCCACTCCTCAGAACTCACAGCCAGATTTGGGCTGAACAAACATTTCCAAAAGAGGGTGAGTAACAACTGAGAAGAAAAAGGTTTCAGACTGAGGAATGACCCTCGTGGACACAACTAAAATTAAAGGAGTTCTAACACACTCCAATGTACATCTATCACTGAAGACATATCAGTTTGTAAGCTGGTTGTATCCACTTACAATTCCTGTTGTTTTATCCTTGAAGTATGGCTTCATAAAATGACCCAAAAATACATTTGCTGGTAGACTTCTGCCATCTCCTGCCTTTGCTGTTTTTGAACCATCAAGCTCACACATGATTTCCTTCTGCAATACAAGAATGAATTAAACAGCATCAGTGTCTCCTTCAAAGTCCTGATTTCAGAGAGCAGTGGCTGAGCCACCACAAACATCCCAGGCAGGGTCCAAACCTGCAGCACCACAATGTAAATCAGTGCATGTGATAAAGGCAGGATTTGGAACTTCCTGAGTTTGCACAGTGCACTGCAGGTGATTAAAAAGGTTAATAAAATACCAACTTGCCACAACAAGCTAAAACATAACGTGTAAAATACCCATTTTTGGTTCTAAGAAAGCATGGCAACATCAGTCACATAAACCATGTGGAAGGCCAGCCCATGACACTGGTTTGAAGTGCCATGAAGAAAATGAAGCTGGTTTCTGGCCAGGCAAGCTGAGCACTGCTGCAGCACCTGGTTAAGGGACTGTGACTGCTGCAGACAAACCCACTGGCACCTGTGATGGGCTAGGAATGTCCTGGGAAGCCTTACTGGGCTTGAGGGGAGGCAAAAATGGCAAATGGCAACCCAGGAAAGCAATGAACATTTCACTCCTGCTTTGCTCACCTGCTGTTCTTTATTTTGTGCAATGAGCAGCTCCACTTCCTCAATCTTTTCCTTGATAACTTCCTGGTACACATGGTTCATCTGCAGGCACGTTTCTGGATCCTGCGGCAGGCTTTCAATATCATCATCATCATCATCACTGCTGTCTTCTTCTCTTTCCACTTTCTCGAGGCAAATAAAGCATTTAAGGAGAAAAGAGAGAGAAATAATCGCTTTAAAAGCAGGTACATAACAATCGGTTTTGTAGCTCAGCACTTCCTCAGCTGAACCTGCTGTGTGACCACAGCCGTGGTGCCTGCAGGGACACACAGCAGCAGCACCAGAGCACTGAGGCCTCTGACCCTGTCACTCGTCACATGAAGAAATCTGACACTGAATAACCATGTCCTGGGCAGGAACACCCAGACTCCAGGTCTGTTATTAATCCTTCCTGAGCACAGAGCCAAGGCAGCTGCCTGGATTTACCCAGAACAGGGTGAACCTTCCCTTTCTCATGCTCCCTTCAAAAGACAGATGGAAATAAATGCTTCAAGAGAAAACAGTTACCATTTCATCATGAGAATCTTCATCAGCATCTTCATCATCATCGTCATCTGTTGGACAACCAAAATACAAAAATGCTGATTGTAGTGGGATGAAGGGAAAACTTCAACTCCAAAACATTTCAATTAAAGCACACAGGATAAAGCACCAGAGATCTCAGACACAACCATAAGCGGGTCTAGATCCTGACAACACTGCCAAGTAAAAACTGTACTTAATTATACTCCACTTATACTTTTTTTTTGTTCTAGACGAGGAAAAAAAGAGCAGCTCTGGATAACTACAAAAACAATCAAGCTGCAAAGTGGTCCTGCACACGGTGGCAAATGGGAGGCTCCCAGGTGTACAGCCAAGTGAACATTCCAAGCCAGGAGAAACACGAACTTTGCACCAACAGCCCCTCAGCAACACTCGGGTGTGGTACAGACGTCTGACACAAATAACACAGAGTCGTACGATCAAAACACACGTGGGTGAAGCCTCTCCGGGCAGAGATGCTCGAACCAATTCCTCTTGGCTTTGGAAAACGAACTTTAGGAGGCGCAGGAGGGCAGTGGGATGGTGCAGCTCCCACAGCAGTTTGCGAGGCCCGTTTAGGCGCCGTGGGATTTCACTCCTGGTGGAATTTGTTGGGCTCTTGGGTCCAAAGAGAACATGCAAAGTGCCGGTGCCGGCGGCTGCCTGGGGAGCGCCCCCGAACCCGTACCGGTGCTGGAGCTGAGGTTGGAGTCGGACAGGGTCAGCATAACGTCGGCCCCGCCGGGCTCCAGGCTGCGCTCCAGCTCCGCGATCTCCCGCCGGATCTTCTCCCGCTCCGCATCGAGGTCGAGGCCCTCGGGGGGCCGGAGGGGCCCGGCCGGGCCAGGCCCGCGGGACATGGCGGCACCGCCGCTCCCGGGGCTGCGCTTGGCCCCGCCCCCCCGCTCCTCGCTCCGCCAATCGCTGCTGCGGGCCCGGGTCAGCTGACCCCGGCCACGTGACCCTGCGCAGCCAATCCGGGCGGGGCGCAGCGCACGTGGACGGTGAGGGGGCGGCCCCGGGTCCCCACGCCCACCCCGGGTCCCGCAGCGACCGACACAGGCTGAGCGCCGCGGCGTTCGACGGCACCGCGACACCGCCACCGCGGCCTTTAACGGGACGGCAACGCCGCGGGACTG
Organism: Atrichornis clamosus; assembly: GCA_013400975.1. Classification (NCBI taxonomy): domain Eukaryota; kingdom Metazoa; phylum Chordata; class Aves; order Passeriformes; family Menuridae; genus Atrichornis; species Atrichornis clamosus. The sequence goes on from WBMZ01000923.1 coordinate 24,443, forward strand.
CCACCGCCGACCCACCCACAGTGCTTTCTCCCTCCACAGCGAGAGCACAGAATGGCGAGGGGAGACCCAGCAGAAACCTGGGGGAGTTGTGGGGTGCGAGAGGAGGAGGGGACATGGTCCCAGCCCAGCAGGAACAGGGACGTACTCTTGTCCATTCGGGATTTAGTGATCCGTTGGCTATGGCTGCACGGTGGGAAGGGATGGAAAAGCCAGTTCTGCAGTTCCGCGCGTTGAAATGAGGCCAAGTGTTAAAAATTCACTTTTTAAGTAATGGTTTCCATATGAAAACAAAGTCCTTCGTGTCGTGTGAGTCACTCACTGTCCATCCTCTGACACCTCAGAGATTCTGTCTATGGATTTCAGGAGATCAGCGACGAGCTGCAGGGATTCTGCTCCAGAGAGCAGCTGCCTGGATTGGAAGAATACAGTGTTAGATGGGGGGACAGGCAGCCTGGCAGTTTTGGGGGGGCTTGCCCACACTATGTGATTTGTCAAGCGGCACTTTATCAGGACTGGAGACTTAGAGACTCCCACATTCCAGTTGTTTTTATGACCTACACTTGGAAGAAAACGCATCGCAGGTCAGAACAAGCAGTAGCTCATCTGGCAAACAACACAAAAACCTGAGTTTCAATTGCAAAGAACCCACCGAGGACATTTATCTGTGACCCCAGAATGTAGCCGAGTGCCTGGGATGGCATCAGGAGGGTTGTCCCACCCCAGCTCACCTGATGGATGCTCGGGAGCTGGTTGTGACCTGGAGCAGGTGCTGCAGGGCCACCTCCGCGTTCTGCTTTGTGGCCGCCAGTCCCGCCTGGCCCGCCCGCAGCGCCTCGTTCTCCACCCTGGAATTCTTCAGCTGAACCTGGGAGGGAACAGGCAAAAACCATGTGAAATAACCACAAAACTCCAGTGGATATTTTATAATGAAGGAATATCTACTGGAGTTTTGTGTGTATGTAATGTAATAATTAACGCAAAGGTAGCGAATAGAATAAAATGACGGAATAAATAGCGTTTTCCCGAGAGCCTGCAAAAATCTTGCGATACCCTTTTCACAGGCTCAATTCCGAGATGTATCCCTGCAGCCCCAGTTCCCCAGCCAGGCCTCAGGAATGCTGCTCTGTACCTGGAGCAGGGCATTTTCTTGTCTCAGTTTCGCAGCGCTGTTCTCAGCTTTGACAGCCCGTTTCTGCAAGAGAACAGAGCTTGAGAAACCTGTGCCAGGGCCTCACCACCCTCACTGGGAAGAATTCCTTCCCAATATCTAATCTATACCTAATGCCAACACTTACAGTCATCAGCTGGAGATTCTGCTCCACGTGCTGCACCATTGCTTCCAAATCCTGCGCTTCTTTTTCCTCTTTGATTTTGTTTTCCTCAAGCTTCTTCTCAAGCTTCCTCATCCTTAAAAAACAAGAAATGACATAGAGTAAGCACTTATAATATTCAATACTTTACAAAGAAAATTCTAGGAAAGGATCAAACATTATTTCATGTTGTAAGGAAAATGAATTCTTCCCACGGAGCTCCAGTTCTAGGCTGTGGCTCAGAGGATTTCTCAGTTCCACCTCCACCAGCATTAATGGGAACTTTACAGCTCAGTGAGGAACATACAAACACACTCTTACTTTCCAAGATCTTTTCAACTAAAAAACCAGATTTGCCAGTGCTTTTTTTATTAAATAGGATAGATTTTAACTACATTTTTCTTCTTTAAGGATGCTGTTTCTTGTGAGCACGTTTTCAGCCAACTCCTTACTCCCCCCACACGGTGGCTTACGCACTTGTCTGCTTGACTTTCAGAGAGAATCTGAAGCTTATTGATCTTGCTTCTCAAAATAGCATTCTCTTCTTTTAACTAAAAAGAAAAAAAAAATTTCTTACTATGATTAAAGGTGCATTTTCACAATGATACCAACAATCCAAAATCAGTAACAGAATATTCAGCTTTAATACTGGAAATTCTTGTGCTTTCTAATACATTCAAGCTTAGTTTTGCCTCCAGTTTACCCATCTGGAAACCACTTCACTAACCCTGTGGGGCACAGAAATGTGACACTGAACCACCAGTGCAGATGCGACTAATTAAACGCTGCCAATTCTAAATGAACATGACCTCAAGGGGCAGGAGCATGAGGAAGTCAGCTGGGTCATGTGCAGGGCAGTCGGACACAGAAGGTACTGGACCTGATTCATGCTGAAAAGCACATTTCCAGACCTAATTCTCTTCCTCAGCAGCTCTAACAAGCCCTTGGTGGCAGCAGGCTGTGACACCGGGTTCCGTAACAACCTGTCACGCAGTTCAGAGCCCGCCGGACAGAGGAAGGTGCAGGGAGGGCGGGCAGTGCTCACCTGCTCGTAGCTCGGCTGCGGGAGGGGGGCACAGTCCGGTCCCGGGGGGGCTCCGAGCGGGGCCGCGCAGGAGCCGGCGGTGGCGAGGTGGGCTTGCTCCACGGCCAGAGGCTGGTAGCTCTCGCTCCATTCCTCCTCCTCCTCGTCATCCCCCGACTCTGCGGATGCTGCGGGAAGCGGGGGCGCGACGGGCCCGGGCCAAGCCGCCTGCGGAGGGGAGAGCCGGGCTGACGTGGGGGTCTCGGCGGAACCGAGCGGGACCCCGCCGCGCTGCCGCCCAGGGCCTTACCTGTGTGTCACCGCCCGTCCCGTCGCCGCCGCGGGCCTTGGAGCGGACGAACTCGCGGAAGGAGAAGGGGTTGGGCTCCGCCGGGCCCCCCGGGAGCGGCTCCGGTACCGGGAGCGGCCCCGCCGCCATGGCCGCCCGAGGGCACAGCGGGGCGGGGCCTCCCCTTCGGAGCGGACCAATGGGCGAGCGGCCGCCGTCGCCTCGCCCAATCATGGCCTCGCTCGCGTCCCGCCTCCCCTGGCGGCTCAGCCCCGCCCCTTTTTCGGGGCCCCGCCCGCCTGACCCCGCGCTCCCGGTGGCGGCAAGATGGCGGCGGCCATGGCGTGGCTGCGGCGCGGCGCCTGCGGCCCGGCCCGGCGGTGAGCGCGGCCCCGGCACCGCGCGGG
>WBMZ01000924.1:0-21110 GCA_013400975.1 Atrichornis clamosus
GCCTTGCAAAACTATGACAGTTAATAGACACTCTGTGCCTTTGAACTTCTGGGGAATACTTTTGATCTCAAACTTCTACTTACCTTTATTACCTATATTATTACCTTAACTTCTACTTACCAGCCATTCTACTACTACCAGTTAATGCTGTGCTTTGCATTAATATCTGAAATAAATTAGGCTTAAATTTTGGTCTATATTTTTTTTGTCTTGTTAAAACACTAGTCATAAGAATCAGCAATCTTTGCTGCACCACATGTGAAAACCTATGTTGAAGTTGTAGTCCTCTTCTGTTGTTTTGATGATAGCATTTTTCTTCTGTCCTTGTCCTGCTTCTCTCAATACAGTGCACCTGAAACTGACTGGTCATCTAAATGAACTAAATCTCATTTCACCTAGTTAAGCTTTTCCTCATCTAAGCCAAGCTATAATAACTGATATAACTCTCCAGATGAAGCACACAGAAGTAAAAGTAACTACTATCCAAATAAAGAACACTCTGGTGCTCATCTTATTGCTCCTTTCTTTCTATAAACTTGACTATTGGTGGCAGTACTTTGAGTCTGCCAGCTTCTATCAGTTCCAACACCATATATTAAAAATGGAAGAATAATCTTCTCTCTGTAGTCCTCTGCAAGGTGAAGCACAGCCCTTCCAGCAGCACTGTGAGGCTCACCTCCATGAGCCAAAGTGGATTCAGGAAGAAAGACATTTGTCATGAATCCTTGTTTAGCTTCTTGCTTGATAGCAAGAGAAGGATTTGCAGGCTCAATCTCTTGCTCTGAACTGTGTCATTTGACTCCAAAACTAGAACTATCCTGCTGTTTTGCTTTTTTGCTTTTTTTTCTTCTCAGAAGTGAACGCTCCAATTATGGACAGCTGAAGTCCTAGACTTCCTGCAGTTGCTTTTTAATATTCTGAGACTAAGTTGCCCCAGAGTGATATAAACCACATAACTCTCATCTCACTATCCTTGATTATCAACCCTCTGTGTATTGGGGGAAAAAAAAAAAGAAAAAAAGAAAAAAGAGAAACAACTCCAGCTTTCAAACTCATTACTTAATAATGAATACCCATTTCTCAATTCCCTTTAAACTGTTTCTTATGCTTTTTGATATGGCTTATTCTCTACGCCTTTTCTTAAGATTATTTCTCTCTCTAACAGATCTTATATTAAATCACCTTATTTAGTTTCTTATTCTGTCTCTATAGCTTTTAAAAACAAGGGAATTGGGTTCCTCTTTAATCTTCTTTGAAGCTATTGAAGTTTTATAATTATAATTTAAAGGTTCACCAGTTTCCTAGAAAATATGTGATAATGTTTATTGATGCGTGTTTTGTGGTCCTGCAAATTTGTCTACTTTAAATACACCTAATACTTCTACAGCCAGTTCTTTTCTATGTGCACTTCTGCTCTAATGATCCAAAGGATATTGATTCCTGATTGGTTCATGACCAACCTGTTCTTCTGTAAAGACGTGAACAAAGCGATTGTCTAACAATACTGTGCAACTCAGCACTGATACAAACTCTACACTGCTTCTTAGTGGCACAACCCCCATTTTTGTATCTGTTTATCTTGCACTATTTAGTTGTCCTGAAAGTTCCCGGTCCTGGCCTGAACGTTGCAGGCAATTCAAGGCAAATTTGCAAAGACAGCTGACTGTGTCTGAGCTACAGATCATGAACATCTATCTTGGCCTGACTTTTCACTTTTCTTTAACATTTCCCTCCATCTTGGGAAGATCTTTGCTTAGTATTTCTCCAAGCTTTTCATAGAATATAGAGTCACTTACCATTACTTGTAGTATGAAGTAGGTAACATGCAGAAGCAGTGACTGAAAATACTTAGTCTTTCAAGAATGAGTGGTAAATATTTAAGAAACTTTGAAAGCTGGATGAAATTTTGCATTATTGAAGTAAGAAAAAACATAAAAATATTTGTTGTGGTCAGGAACATATTCATTCAATTGAAAAGATACTGAAGTATGCATCAGCTACAGACAATGGGTTTTCATTGATGAGTGTCTTTCACAAGCTGTGCTAACACACTGAGGTAAGGTATTGCTACCAGACAGTGTGCTTCCACTGACAGGTAATTTTCTGTCCTTCTGTTTCAATGCTACAAGGAGGAAAAGGGTGTTAGTTATCTGGCATTACCTGGGTTAGCTCTGCTCCTTTCTTTATTTTAACAATATGCTCATCTATTCCATCTCTCATTTGACTGTTTTGTAACAACACAAATAGAAAGGAAGAAATGTGTTTTTTAAAATATCCAGAGATCCAAACTCATTATGGAGAGACTCTTCTAACAATGTATTTTCCTATTAAATTCTATTTAAAACTAAAATTAGGATAAAAACTATTTAGCCTAAATGCTTGTGAATTATTTCTTAAGGCAGTTCAGCTTTTGTTAACAGATATGATGAACATTGCCTTCCATTGTCTGCTTATAGCTCCACTTTTCTTTTTGTTCCATGCAGTGACATGATCCTACTTTGTAGCATGTTTCTTCTAAACTCTGGTGTCTTAAGGTGTTCTCCATTATATTATGGGATTTTTGATAAGTAAGTCTTCCCGATGACTATCCCTGCTGAGTTTCATAGCACTCTTACTCTAAACTGTATTTATATCCCCTTGGTTTAAAGAGTCTTATGCATTATAAGTTTTGTCTTAACTAGAGCTTTTAGTTTATGGACTTTGTATGTTGAGTGACCTCTTGTTTCTCATTCAGCATTGTCAAGAATCAGACCTTGTTGCTATCTAGGAGCCATGATTTTAAACCCATAGTTCACTTTGCTGAAAGGTGGTTTGGTTGCAGTGAAACCATGGATAAAACTTCTCCTAATGACCATTCTCAGTGCATTTTTAAAAAAACTTGTCATGTTCAGAGGCCTCTGATTCTGTAACTCACCTTGGCCATAGTAACAGCAAAAATAAAATCTGCTGCAATTATATAAGACAAATACTAAAGCAACTTGGAAGTAAAAACTGTTAAAATATTCTCTTCAAATCTGAGAAGAGCCATTAAGAGTTGCATAAACATCAGTCTAGCTTGCACAATGGAAAAAGAAATAGGGAAAGCTCTTCACCTTGATATATTCAAGTTATAATAATGTTTAATTCAGACCATGCTATCCAGGAGAAAGCTATATTGAAATGTCTGTGCATTTTTGTTCCAATTTCTTATTCATGACATAATGCTGTTCTCTTTCTTCACAGTCACAACAAAGGTAGTATGATTGTGAAAAGTATATGCAATGTGTCTGCTGTAACTCAGAGCTAACATCTGTGGAGAGTTTTGCTTTTGAGTTGGGGAGAAGGCCCACAGAGCGGCAAAATAAAGTTCCCCTGGTCAACATGAAGGCTTTTACTGATTTATTAATTTCTTAATTAATTACAGATTGCAATGTTTGAATGGCTATTATGCATTAGTAAAATTTCTTTTTGTTAAATTCTCAAGTTAGTGTTACATTCTCATGAATCTCATGGTCTTTTAAAAATAAAGTTTTCAGTGTGCAGCTGATTGTTGTATCAATGTGGACTCTTCAAGATTCCTCTGGGGAAAATGGGTTTGACAGACTCTTGCTTCTGTGAGGCTACGGGTTAAATATCAGAGAAAGACTCAACTATTATTATAGTAAGTCAGCATATGTCACCTTTTGAAATATTTAATTGATAGTCACTCTAACAACATATTCAATCAAACAGCTATTCCTTTTAGAGGCATATCACACCTATGTTGGAGGAGAAGAGACTGGTCAATGATAACCCTTTGCCTGCCTTATGTCCCTTTGTCCCAGGACAACCTTTACCTACCATCCCATCATTTCTGAGAAGGCAGCTGTGCTGCAGCTTTCATTCACATTGTAACAAAAACCAGAGACCTTATCTTCTTCATATCTGTGGCAGAGAACATTTGAATTCCTTATCAAAGAGTCAAATTTATACACAGTTCTATCTATAAAAGTCCTGAGCAATCTTCTAAAAGATTTTGTCTGTGACTATAAAGGGCAATTAAGAAAATGATCTTTTTAAAAAAAGGTTTATTTTAGATTAGAGATTTTCCAACTTACTGTAACATGTGTAGGGATCTTATTTGTCTTATGCATTCTTTGCTCTCAATTTTTAGAGACTTAAAAGGTTAAACATCAGGGAAACTCATTGTTTATACAATACTTATAGCAAATATTCCCCAAAGAAATTAAACAGGCATTTTAAATTAGAGATTCTCTTGCCTATGTTCAGGATTTTAGAAAAATATTTTATCTTATGTAAGGTTACTAATTCTACAAAAACACTGATGATTTAATGAAGAACACCAAAAAAATTTGAAAAATCATATTATTTAGAATGAAAATCATATGTAATGAGAAATCCATAAAGGTCACTTTTGGTTCCTGGGTGAGTCATTAATGAAGAAAGTGCCAAATCCAAACAGTAAGTTATTGGCAGCAAATAGGTTCATTAACTCTAATGACAATTTATATAATGCATTGAAAAGATAGTGCTTAAACAGGTACATCTGGGAAGATGTAATCTGTATATGCTGCAAATGACGTAATTCAATCTGAGAAGACGCTTGGGGAATGAGAAAATTTGTAAGAAAAGGACAGATTTCTGTCGTTTATCAGTTATCTTACCAGTTTGTTAATGCTTCCACAGGACTGTTTTTTTCATTTATGTCAACATGAAGACAGCAGAATGGAGTTAGTGATATACAGGGTTGAAAACCACCTCTTGTGTTAACCCCAGTGTGATAGAGGTGAAACTCTTGAATAAAAGGCTGCACAGGAGTACAAGATTATCCCAAGAGATTCATGGTACAGAATCGTTGATATCACCTATGTCTTTAAAATAAGAAATCAATAAGTGTGTTTTATGTGGATATAGATTGGTGAATAAACCATGCAGTATAGTGGAACTTGACACTTGCTGCAGACATGTACATTTCTATCTTGGTATGCAAGATGTTAAACAGCAGTGAAAAAATAATATACGTGTGGAACAAATCAATGAAACAGTCTCAAATTCCACTCCGTATGTTCCCTTGCACTGTGACTGTGATTTTCCTTTCATCTTTTTTGCTTACAGAGATTGTGTTTAGAAGTACATACCATTATTTGCTGTTTTTCCTTCACACATGTTAAGGAAAACATTTGTCTTCTTCAGAGATCCTTCAAGATAATATTTCTGTATAAAAAAGCAGAATGCATATTTTTACATTTGCTTTATTTTGTGGTGTGAGTTTTTATTTTAAAAAAGTCCACTACATCTCTAGGTCTCTTTTGATGGTTGGGTTGTTAATGTAATCAACCTCTTCTGAAACAAACAGTAGACTAATGACTAGAGATGTGTTCAGTAACCCACGAATAATTCCTGTACCCAGTCATTACTTTAAAAGAAGAGGGCAGCTTTTTCTGTGGGTGAACAAGCAGTAATTAAAAGACAAAAAATTCATGTAAATAACAGTGTGAAAGTTAATGCTGTCCTTGAACAGATCTAAGCTCAGTACCAGACTTTTTGGAAAGTGGGAATATGTTTTTATATCTGTACCCAGGTCTTTTGTACATTAATGCAAGGAAAATGGCTGTGAAATAGTCCCTTTGGGCCATGGAATGCATTCTCTTCCACCTCTGGTTGAAAATGGTTCTACACTGTTAAAGAGGTGGTGTGAATGTTAGCTACACTGCAGACTGGGGAGCACACTGCCCCAGGTTGTTAGGGTGCCAAGACAGTGCTGACCTGGAGGGGACATGACGGGGGAAGTGCAGTGCCGAGCTCTGCTGAAGTGTAGGATATCATAGAGAGTGCCCAGTGCTATGGGAAAGTGACTGCCCTTGAGTCTCACCTGGTTTACCTTCCACAGGCTCAGAGAATAGGCCAGCTGCTAATACTTTGCTGCCATGTGTAGTCTTCCCCAGTCCCTTCAGAGAGGAGGGGTCATGGGAATCTTTTGGGCTTCTCATTATTAGCACACATGGTAGGGGTTTTGCTAGCCAACCTGAAATCTCCCTAAACAAATGGGGTAGGCTGACATCCATATTCAGATGAATTCTGGATAGGTGAGTGAGACACCCTTCTCTAGTGCAAGCCACCTCTTTGTCCAAGCATCCCAGGAGTTTGATCCAGGAACTGTTAGTAGAACTTAGCTGTCAGTGTTAGCTGTCCAACTGCTGACAGATCTGAATCAATTCAGAATGTGTGGTGGCCATCATTATCAAGTAATCATAGCACTTATGCTGGAAAAGAGAAACTTTATCTCAAAGTCTGAAGAGATTTGAATGCTGTAATCCTGTTTCCTGTTAGAAAGCCCTAATTGCCACTACTGGGAAGAATGCTCCCATTCTCCTAGCAGGTAAAAGCAGGGAGAGCTAGGCTTGGCTCCTCACTGGCTGGAGTATTAATGTTTTGAAATACTTCAGGGGCCAGGACTCTCATCATCCTATGTGGATATTACCTGCTTTTGTCCTCTCTCGTACCCTCTAATTCTCTGGTTGTGATTTGACATCATTTCAATATGGGACATGAGGAACATTCTTATCAAGGATAGAACTTGAATTCAAGGAAACTTTCCTTGAGTGTGTGATTATGGAAGTAGGAGGATGAGCTCTAAACTATTTGAAGCTTAGTAAAACTTTTATTTATTGTCTTAGGGAACGGCTTTTACCTTTCAGCACTCTTATAGTGTGAACACATAATTTTTCACCTTCACAAGGAAGTTTGACCATGGCACAATGAAGAATTGATCCTCAGGTGGGTTGGGTTACGAGACCTCAAGAGAGAGATAGGTCCTTTTCTTTTTACAATGAGGCTAAGGGTTTAGATCTGGAAAATATCTAGTAAGTCTGTGAAAACAGGTAGAGTGTTTGGTCCTCCCTGTCCTGTGGTTTTAGGATTATTTCTGATAAAATGTTCATGGTTTGCTTTGACAGCTGCTCTGTTTTGTATCAGCTGCTAAGAACAGTCCAGGCTTCTGCCACGGGTTCTAAATTCAGTGGGTTCAGCTGAATGTGTAGCCTCTGTCTTGGAGACTTCCTGGAGTAGCATTTCTACCATAGTAAGCAGGAACTAGATAGCACTGCTGACTTAGCCAGAGCTGGAGGATTGGGATGATTTGTGAGGGAACAAGCAGGAGCAGCAGAATGGTGGGAGAGGAAAAAGGAGGAAGGTATTTATGACTTGCTTCCCAACACACTACTTTAAGCTTAACATGCTGATAGGATGCATTAGATGGCATGGCAATCCTGACATGTTGAAGGAGGATGACAGTTTGGGCAATTCAAAAATCCTGTTTGGAGCGAGCAAGAATAAAACTTTGCTCAGAAAAAGATTGTTGGTTGTTGGATGAAAGAAGTACTAGAATAGGTCTGGTCTGTTCATAAGACTAAAATGGACAGTGCCCTGTCAAGGGCTCATTAAACAGCCACCCACACAATATTTGTCCAATTGCTATGTTATGTAATTGTGTTATTGAATTTTCTGATGAAAGGAAAATGTCTTAAATTGGTTGGCTTAGTATCCTCACAAATCTTTGTCCAAAACCATTCCCTGGACCCAATTTCATGTAGCAGCAGGGCCTGGTTATACCTGGCCAGTTCACAGAGGTGCTCCAAAGAGAACAGCAGGGAGCAACTCATATCTGGCTTTAATTTCACCACTTCAGTGGTGGTGTAGATCTTAAGCTCCATCTCATCTCTGCAGAGACGAGTTGGTGTCCTCACACTGAAAGTGCAGGTACTCAGCTGCAGGGTCAGGGTACCTGTCCCAGAGGGACCACAGTTTTGCTAGTTGTAAACAGCACAGTTTCCTTTTTACATCTTAACTGTATCAGTACTTTTTGCTACTATGAATATGTCTGCATGGGAAATTAAAGTAATCTAACACACCAGAGGGCATTAGTTCTGGCTATCTGTTATATTAGCTGTTAGATTCAACAGAAAATCTTTTTTCTGTTAAGTTCCGTTTTTTTTTTTTAATTCATAAATTTGACAAAGAGCTACATGATATAATAAATTTACAGGATGTAAATCTGGGAGTACTTATTGTGTATCTAATGCTAACATGTCCTTTTATGCTCTTAAATGGTTCATGTGTGGGCAGGTGTCCAGCTCTGTATTGGTGGGAGTGTGGGTGTGCAGGAGAAGAAGTCAAAGTAAACATGCAACTGATGGCCCTATAGAAGAAGCAGATTCTCAGTTACAACTCTAGATTTTTTTTAAACATTAACCCTTTTTGATCGACCTTTACTGATCATTTATTCTGAATTTTTTGCTCTGATGCTCAAAAGATAATAAAATCAGACAGCAAAATGCAGGAATAAATATTGTTTCCCTAATCAGCCCATCTGGTCAGGACCTGGCATTTCAGCTTGGAGAGAAATTCTGACATTCTAAAAATTAATTGTATTATGAATCAAAAGGAAATAGGAATCTCCAGTCCCCTCTCAGGTTGGTGATCTTACAGCAGGTTCTTTGACAGTGTTACTTTTTGAATTGGTTTAAAAATATTTCAAATGTATCATTTTGATTCTTTTTGACTCTTACAGTAATGACTATACAGTATATATTAAGGTTAATATAAAGGTGGAAATGAACCACTTAGCCTCAGAAAGGAATGACAGTCATATTTTATTTCAAAGCTTTTCTTTGAAAATTTTGTCAAGTCAGTGAGTTTTTCCAAAAAGTAAAATTCAATTAAAGTTTCATGAGCTGATGCTTTTGTAGGAAATTGTACTACTGAGGGATGTTCAGCCAGGAACAATTACCTAACTGGATATCTTTTGTTTAATTAGATTCTATTTTTTTTTTAAGAAATAAAAAAGCAAGGAATTTAAAAAAAAAAGTAAAATATGTAAATAATGAAGACAATCTCATCTACCAAGGAAACATCCACAATTAGAACATGAACAGGTAATTATTAAACAGACTGTTTGTATGAGGGTACTGAAATGGACTGAAATCTGCTGTGAATTTTCCTTAAGCTTATGATTTTTACACCCCTGCAGAGAAAAAAAATATCCCCTATATATCGGTCATGCAGAAGTGAGTGTAAACAGCTATGAACTGCAGTACTATTTCCTCCACACTCCAGATTGTGGTGATCAACAGAGAGGACAAGGAAGAGGAAGAAGCATATGGAACCTCTCCCCATCATGTAGTTCATCAAAGTGAATTGTCTTCACAGGAGAGGTGCTCCAGCTCTCTGATCATCTTTGTGGCCCCCTCTGGACTAGCACTACCAGGTCCATGTCCCCCTTATGCTGGGGGACCTAGACCTGGATGTAGTACTCCAGGTGGCATCTCATGAGGGCAGCGTAAAGGAGAAAATTCACCTCCCTTTACCTGCTGACCACAGTTTTTTTGATGAAGCCCAAGATAAATTTGGCTTTCTGGTCTGCAGGTGCACACTGCTGAGCTTCTCTGCCTCAAAGAACTCAAGGGCATGTAGCCCCAGCTATAAGGCTGTAGTTGGCTTGATTTAGTGTTAGCAGTAGTTCCATTTACAGCAAAAATATATTTTCTGTGATGGTGAAATTTTCTTGGAGTAGATATTGTATTATTCTTCTTGGAAAAGTTATAAATTTGTCAGCCACCTGCATTAACCTTCTTCCTCTTCAGGTATTCCCTTTAGCATGAGCAAAATTATGGGGAATCTAACTGTCATTAGATCGGGCCTTAAAATTTCAGTGATTTTTGTTGATTAATTAAAAATGTAGTTTCTTCTTCTTTCAACCTTAAATTACGGACCATATGAATGATGAGAACTTAGGGACCTAGCTTAAGTAAGCAGGAAAAGAGAAGAAAGAAGAATCTCTTACTGAGCCTGTCCCTGGTGATGTTTTGCTGAATTCCCCTTTCTGGGATGATCAAGGATGGAGAGAAAGAAAGTAGGTCTTCTCTGACTAGTCAAATATGCATCTAGAAACCAGTTGTGGTTTTAATAGCTGGGTTTACAGAGCCAAGGTCATGGTCCTGCAAAGCCCATACTGGAACAGTAGCCATGTACTATTCACTCCAATGCTTTTACTTTAAGCTAACAATTGTTAAATAATTGTTTTATGTTTTTTTGCAGGAGCCTGATAGTACTTGAGCCAAAGCACACTGAGTTTTCCCCCTACCTTCTAATAGGTTTCAGATTTGGTATATGTTGTGTGTCACTTGATTTCGCTCTCAGGGAAACATATTTTACTCTAGAGTTTTGAAGCCCTTTTTTCAGTATCTGTTAATAAAATGGGGATTCTTGATTTCACCAATCTGTTTTTGTAATGAGCTGGGTTCAAATTAGGATCAGAGTTCGAATATTTCCCTGGTTATTTTGAAATACTTGTGGGAAATCTCTCCTCTTATTGCTTTCTTGATGATTATTGAAATTTAGACAAATTATGATTTCATTTTATGGCTGAATTACATGACTTGAAATAGCTCTTTCATGTTTTAATCAGCATCACCACGCATAGTCTCTAGGTCATTATCACAAAAATGGGGAGCATTTTCTTGTCCAACTGGGATTTTTGCTTTTCTTTAGAGAAGGCTACATTTAGTACAAAATTGTTTGCTTTTCTTTATATCCTATTCCAGATACAATTGGAATTCTGCATAATCTTCATTATTACTGCTATCTACTAGACAAAGTAATGGACTATAAATTTGATGTATGAGTATGTTTCTGCTAAGGAGAAACACACACAAAGTATTTCTCCATTAATTTGCATTTAGCAGTATCTTAAATACTTCATATCTTTGTTTGCAATATTTGAAAAATGTAGTGAACTGCCACATAATAAAAGTTTACTTTTTTCAGGATTGATTTTTAAATCCATTTTGTAATTAAGTTAATCCTGTGTGGCATCTGAATGCTAAATCTAATTACATAATTAGACATCTGCATTATTAACTGATCTGCAGTGACATAAAAAATGCATCCTTTGAATTGTCTTTACACATTTGATCTACAAGTTATTTGTTGTACAGTTGGTATAAGAATATACATTTCAACTGCTTTATTATACGAAATTTATGAATTTGAGATGAAAATTAATGATTTGACATATAGTTAACTAAGGAAATATAAGTTAGCTACAGATGATTTGTAGCATATATCTTAAATATCACTGAAATGTAATTAAATGCTTTTTGTATGAAAGAATTGCATGTGAAAATGTCTTCCAAAATAAAATTATTATAAAATGGAAAAAAACATATATTGATGGAGAAGCTGAAAAATACAGGTGAGGCTGAAAACGCATTTACTTGCCATTTAAGAATCAGTAGAAAGTTAACTGCAAAAAGATATTAGTCAGCTATTTCTTCGATCAAAGCAGCAATGATAACACATCATGACACAGAAAGAATGAAAGTGGTGGACTCAATGTGGAGAAATGAGTAATTAGACCCATGAGATGAATTATAGGGGGGGTTTTTTTAGTAGGTTTGTAATAATACTTTATAAAACTGGAGATCTCTGAGTTGTAAACAAAAATTGTCACCCCTCGTCTTTTTTTCAGAAATGTCCTGTGCATTTAGGTGTGCAAACCTCATCAATGTCATAAAAATCAGAGATCAAGTTTGGTTTCTAGGCCCACATAAATTTCTATTAACTTCAGTATTAAGCACACTAATAAGGAATGTATTTCTCTTTATGCAAGGAGGTATATTTATTTGCTCATAAATTTACGCTTAAAAACTATGAAATTAGATGATGTAGGACCTTCAGAAATTTGAAATTAGGACACCATGTAACTTTGTTGAACTTTATTTGCTTTGAAGGGGAGCACAAAATGCTCAAAGTGAAGATCACAGAATCACAGAATCAACTAGGTTGGAAAAGACCTTTAGAGAACATCAAGTCCAACCTATGACTTAACACCACCTTATCGACTAAGACGTGGCACTGAGTGCCACATCCAGTCTTAGACACCTGCAGAGACGGTGGCTCCATCACCTCTCTGGGCAGACCATTCCAATGCCCAATCACCCTTTCTGTGAAGAACTTCTTCCTAATGTCCAACCCAAACCTCCCCTGGTAGAACTTAAGACTGTGTCCTCTCGTTCTGTCACTGGTTGCCTGGCAGAAGAGACCGACCCCCACCTGACTACAACCTCCTTTCAGGGAGTTGTAGAGAGTGATAAGGTCTCCTGTGAGCCTCCTCTTCTCCAGGCTAAACAACTCCAGCTCCCTCAGCCACTCTTCACAGGACTTGTGTTGCAGACCCTTCACCAGCCTTGTTGCCCTCCTCTGGACTCGTTCAAGCATCTCAATGTCCTTCCTGAATTGAGGGGCCCAGAACTGGACACAGCACTCGAGGTGCGGCCTCACCAGTGCCGAGCACAGGGGAGGAATCACTTCCCTAGTCCTGCTGGCCACTCTTCCTGATACAGGCCACGATGCAATTTGCCTTCTTGTCCACATGGGCACACTTTGTTGGGGTCCTTTTTTCACTAGGAGGGCTGTTCTGCCTAAGGAAACATTTGGACCATCATGTTTCTCCTATACAGACAATGGCATTGGAACACCAAAGTCCCTTGTGTGGGATTTGTGGGGATTCTGTGATAAAGAGATGTATATCCCAAATCTTTGACTAAAATAGAATTTAACATACTTTACAGCATTTCTATGCCTTCTTTGTCTCTTTTTGTTTCATAGATTTATTTAATATCACAATATCCCAATAAGTGAATGATGGTGTTTTATTAGTGGATAAGACACAGGCACCTAGCTGGCCTTCAAGGCATCAATCTGGATTAATTTCCTAGGTTTTTATGTTAACCTGAACAAATTACATCAGTTCCTGCACCCTGTGATTTTTTTTTTTCCTACCATTTTTAGTACTCTATGAGTTAATATTACTATAGGTTTAGAATAGAGGTTGTCTATTTCTGCATTTCTGTCCTTTACTGGAAAAAGTCTTACTTGACCCTCCAGGCACTAAAAATGAAATGAAAATTTCTGAAAATTTACAGAAGAATAAGTAGAGCACAGAAAGACTCTCTTATATAGATTTAATATCTCAGAAGATTCATGGCAGTAACAAAAGAGAGATTTTCTAGTACTTTTGCACATCTTTTTAATGGTTGTGCTACATGTCCTCTGAGGAAAAGTTGAACTCACAGCAGCTATGTGCTGAGGATGCTGGCTAAGGAATTGTCAGTATAAAGGTGTCAGAAAATTTAATTAAATAGAACATAAGGAGAGTCTTTCTGAAAGAGAAATAATTTCCTCTAATGAAATGTTTCACGTTTGATATATACAGTTCAATAAATGTCAAACAGTAAAGCCATTTTGCATGTTTATTTTTACCTTCACTAACTTAGACATTCTCCCTCTAAAATTCATATTTCTTGTTCCAGCTAGTTTCTGATTCTGCCCCAGAAAAGCATGATTTTGAAATAGTAGCCATTTTCGTGCATCCCCATCCTTCCTGTTCAGTCAGAGCAGATGTGTTGTTGCATTCCAACCACATGCTGGAAATCTGGCAAAACTACAGCATAGATCTTAAGTCAGCCTACACAGAGACAAGAATCTTTGCCTATGCCCTTGAATGCTCTGGGTCTTTCGCTTCTTGGGCCCAATGGTGACTTCCGAATGCAGATCAGCTGTGTGAAAAAGCTTCAAGCTCAAAATAAGTCTCAAAGTTGGCTCACTTCCAATACCATCTGTGCTTTTAGATCTTAAACATCTATTCAGATGCATTCGCGACAATGAAAAATAAAAGTGAAGAAAAACCACCTGTGACACAGAAACCCCTAATATTGTTTTTCATTGAAGAGGGTGTGGGCACAGAGATACCGCTTCTGTTGTTGTCTGTACATGTTGTATTTCCTGGGTGAAGGATGTGAAGACTAATATTGTGTGATGTATAATGACTCAGAGTGGAGTCTTGCATGTTAAAGATGTTATTCTAAAGTCATTAAATAGTTACATGGCATAAAGGCAGCAGTTGATTTTAGGCCAAGTGTATGCATTTAATCTAGTCATCATTATGGAAAATTAAGTTTTAAGCTCCTTCACTTGCTAGATTCTGAGGTCTCTCTTATGTTCACAGACAAAATTCTAGATGGTACAGAGTACTACTACTACCAGAGTGACTTCTTAAACTATTTCTTTATGAAAATAGCTCATCTATAAGAGAATACATATAAGAGAATACAGATAGAAGATCCATGCCTATGTGCAATACTGTATATACATCATAAAAAAAATCCCTCTGGAATGCAAGAATAATGTCCTATTTTCTTTAGAGAGTTTCAGATATTTTTACATGTTTTATACAAAGACTCAGTCACATGTGTTGTGACCATTGTGCTTTTTTTCATTGTTTTAATAATATATATTAAAATTACACATAAGAAGTCAGCAGCTAAACTGCTCGTGTTTGGTGGAAGTCTTGGCATTGTGGCTACTATAGGCTTAGCTAGTGACTGTATCTTCTCTTTCTGTTCATCTAATTGCATGTTGCTTTACAAGCACCTACACTACATCAAGTGAAGTGTGAAAGAAGATATAATAGTTACATATGTTTTAATTCTACAAGTTGTCATTAGGTGGAATGCTACGGCTTGTGCTGAGCAGGCAAGCAGAGAAGATGATGAGAACAGTCCATTAAGACTGATTTTAAGAGGCCTTAAAATCCCCGAGTCTAGGATCTGTAACTGTTTACCATTTTGGAAACTGCTTAAAATTACTGACCATGCCTCACATTCTGGGATGCAGTTTTGTTAATACTGGAGCCTTCTTACTTTTTTAAGTAGC
Source organism: Atrichornis clamosus (assembly GCA_013400975.1). NCBI lineage: Eukaryota > Metazoa > Chordata > Aves > Passeriformes > Menuridae > Atrichornis > Atrichornis clamosus. Next base: position 14,752 of record WBMZ01000924.1, read on the forward strand.
ACCCTGCAATAAATCCTTCCTAGATGCTTGTTATACTACTCTGCCACAAATATTTCAGAGATATTCCTGCCAGTCACTTGTCAATCCTATGTCCATTTCTGTGAGAGTATCAGCTTGCTGAACTGTACATATGTCACCGTCAGAAAAGTTGCCAGTGATTTTTCTCGTGATTTTCAGTTGCTGTTTCCCACTTGGACACTCTATAAGGAGGAAAACACAAATCCTTCTCCATATTTCCCCACTTTCCTCTACTCCTAATTTTTTTAATTTCTTGCTGATTATATGATGAGTACTTCCCACTCCTCCAGGCTGCTGGATTGCTGGGCATTTTAAATGTTTGTTGTCCATTTGCAACCACAAACCCTTTGATGCTGCTGAGTACTTTCCATGTTGGATTGAGACAGCAGAGATAGTTTTAAATCAGCAGTTTCTTAGTCTGGCAGTGCAAATCAGCTGAGATCATATAAATGCTGCTGGCATTTATATGCTGCTCCCCTGATGGGACTGTCTGCTTTCTAGGCTCTTCAAAAATCTTTCCTTCTGGCTGTCCAAATTTTTCTTGAAATAACAAGTTAAATGGCATATAACAGGTTGAGAAATGCTTCCTCCCCTGCCTCACAGCAGTTTCCTGGGCACCTGCAGTGTGAAACTCTGCCATGTTGAGGTGGAAGCTAGAGTTAAAAGGTTCCTTAGACTATACACACATGTAGGAGGAAATCTTCATTATATAGGTTACCATAATTAGACAACTGTTTTTTAGATATTGGATGTGTAAGTCAGTGGCAGATAATTATCGCAAGTTCTTTTCTATCCATTTTCCATTCCTTTTCTTTCTCTTTGCAAAATCTTTTTGAGAGAGCAAGCAATTAGTATTACTTCAGCTTCATGAATTCTATTTAAACTGGGAAGTATAATGTTATTTATTTGCTCTTTATTGACAGATAATGAGCCTGAAATAGTAAACTTTGATGGAGATTTAATAAGTCAGGCCTTAATATAGAAGCATTGCCCTGTGACCACAAATTTTTTTTCATATTTTAACATTAAAGCTATGATTGTTATTGCAAAATCTATTTATTTGTGAAACAGAGTTTCCTCATGGCATTCCATCCTTCAGGTGTGTCATCAGACCTCTCAGCCTGGTGTCATCTGCAAATTTGCTGAGGGTGCACTCGATCCTTTCATTAATATCATTAATGAAGATGTTAAACAACACCTGTTCCAATACAGACTCCTGAGGAACACCTCTTGTCACTGACGTCTGTCAGGACACTGAGCCATCGTCCACTACCCTCTGGATGTCCAATCAATTCCTCATCTACTAAACAGTCCATCCATCAAATCCATCTCTCTCCAGTTTAGAGAGAAGAACATTGTGGGGACCTGTCTAAGGCCGTATAGAAGTCCAGATAAATGACATCTCTAGTCTTTCCCTTGTCCACTGACGCAGTCACTCCATCATATTTATCTGCTGCTATGCACAGTGATGGCCAGCAGTGCATCTTGAAAAAGGTTTTTGCTGTAGTAGGTGGGGCAGGCTAGAGGAAATGTGTTGTCAAGATTTAATGAGATGTGTAAGGATCTAGTAAATAATTAAAAGAAAAATGGCGCAGTCATTGTGCTCAGTAACTTGGTGTAGATGTTGCAACATATGATGATGTGACAGTGCTGGGGATGTGTGGCATTTGTAGGTTGCAGAATGCATCTGTGAGATGGGAATGAGGGAGTTTATCTGTAAGAGTGGAGAACACTGGCAGTTGTATTCCTGATCAATGGCTCATTGTCATACATGTGTTATTGATCTGAAAAAACAATTCTTGTCCATCAGAACATCTCTTTTTAAAAAACATATAGTCCCAAAGCAGAAAAATAGTACAGTAATGTGGGTAGGGATGCACGTCATTTGACTGAGAGTCTGAACTGCTGGTATTTACAAAAGGAAGACTGCTATATCTTTGTCATAGTTTTGCAAGGCCTGGTTTTTGGTAGTGGGGGGGTCTAGAGGGGTGGCTTCTGTGAGAAGCTGCTAGAAGCCCCACCATCATGTCCTGCAGGGCCAATGTCTGTCTGGCTGCAAAAATGGACATGTCACTGACCAATTAGAAGTAGTGGTAACGCCTCTGTGGTAACAGATTTAAGAAGGAATTCAAAACAATCCTGGTGGTGCAGTTTTAATTCCAGCCAGGGAAGAGGAGTCAGCGAGAAGATGTGAGCAGAAAACAACCATGGAGACACCAAGGTCAGTTCAGAAGGAGTGGGAGGAGGTGCAGGAGCCAGAGCCGAGACTCTTCTGTAGCTGGTGGTGAAGGCCATGGTGAAGCATCTGTGCCCCTGCAGCCCATGGAGGCCCACGGGAGTGCAGAGATCCACCTGAAGTCGTGGAAGAGCCCACACCAGAAGCTTGAGCAGGTGGATACTTGAAAAGGACTGCACCCCATGGAGGAGTGACCCATGCCGCAGCAGCTTTGAGAGGTGCTGCTGCTGCCCGTGGGATGGACTCACGTTGCAGCAGTTCACAGGGAGCTGTTGCTCGTGAGATGGACTTATGTCGGAGCAGTTCCTGGAGAACTGTCTCCCAGAGGGGACTCCCACAGTGCAGTGGGGGAGGACGGCTCCAATCCTTGAGCAGCAGAAGAAGCCACAGATGATGAACTGACCACAACCCCCATTCTCTGTCTACCTGCACCATTGGGGTGGGAAGTAGAGCTTGGAGGAGGGAGTGGAGGGGGATNTGCAGTGGGGGAGGACGGCTCCAATCCTTGAGCAGCAGAAGAAGCCACAGATGATGAACTGACCACAACCCCCATTCTCTGTCTACCTGCACCATTGGGGTGGGAAGTAGAGCTTGGAGGAGGGAGTGGAGGGGGATGAAGGTGTTCTCCAAAAGCTCATTTTACTTCTCATTATCCTGGTCTCTTTCTCTTAGTGTAATAAATTTACTTTCATATCTTTAAGTAGCCAGCCTGTTTTCGCCTGTGATTTTTTTCACAGGTCCTTATCTGAACTCATCAACGCTTTGAATTTTTTTTCCCCTCCTCTGTCCAGCTGCAGGGGTAGTGAGCAGGTGGTTTCCATGGGTGCCTGGCATTTGGCCAGGCTCAAACCATGACAATATTCTAATATATTTGTTATTGAATTGGTTCTCCTGATGTCCTCTGCAACTTGTCAGAAATTATTCTGGTTCCAGACATGTTGCAACAGGGAAGTGTTCTCAGTTTTGGAAATGGAGGTTGATGGAGGTATGTTAATCTGATGAGATCTGTACCTGAGTTAGACTCTTTTATGTGTTCAGTTCCTTTCTCTCTCTCTCTCCCCATTTTTTTTTGTTTGTAGCACATCAGGGTTCCAAGATAATTTATCCATTAATAACTTATGTTTGAATTTTCAAGGTGCTATCACCTTCAGTTCTGGTTTGCAGAATAGCTGTAGATGAGAAATGCGATTGCATCCTTACAGAATAAAATTCACAGGCTATAAAGTGACTCTATATTTACTTAAAGGTACAAAAATCCACTTGTAAATATTGGAGGCAAATGTTTTAAATATTTTCACATCATTCACTTAAATGCTGTACATTTGCAGCATTTAAAAACATAATATTTAAAATATATATTAGCTTTAGATTTTTTCAAAGTTGTTTTTTCCTTCTTGTTCTTTTACTTGCTACTTTTACTCAAAAACACACATGGCTCTGAAAATTGTGACGTTAAACGCTGAGACCACCAAAACATTTTGCAACACCTTTGAGTTTTTAGGTTTTACAGTAAAGGCTAAAGTTAAAGAACACAATTCTCACCATTATCTCATCAGATCTTAATATAAAAGCCTCCCTGTGCCTGTGTCTCACACCAGTGTGACATGAGATGGATGAGATGAGATGACATTCTCCTGAGGGAATACATTAGCTTGCAGAGACCTTCATCCACATATAGGTCAGTTCTCTTTTGAACGATGTGAGATAATTGCAAAAGGTGTGAGAGCCTACATAGCTGGGTCAGAGGGTGAATTCTGCTCTCCTACCAATGCAAATTCTCACCCAGAGTAATATTTACATATGTGGGAAAACAATTTGGCCTGATGGTTTCACAGAAGAACAAAAGGGCTGGATTTGGCTTGGTGTCTTTGCTTCTCAACTGTCTACAAACCTAATTGAATATTAGTAAAATTAAACTCACTCCATCTTGACAGATTGGATTTCACACTGGCTTCCATACTGTGGCAGGGAAAGGGAGTTTGTTTCAGGTGTTACTGCCTTTTCCCCATGGCCTGAATAGATGGAAACAGGAGGGGGAGCTGTGGGAACAGGGAAAAGAAAGGGAATAATTGCTTTGCTTTTAATAAAAGAGGAAGAAGAAAAATTCAATTTGTTTTGACCCTACTTGTGCTCACCTGAAAGACAACATTTTTTGACCTAACAGAACAGGGACTAAGAAGGCATAGGTGTAGCCAAGTATAAATATGCTGGGCAGTGAATGAGACATTATTGACACATGAACAACTCGGTATAAATAGAAGACAGGAATAAACACAGGCTAGAAATCTAAAGGTTTCTAGCTCATTAGAGCGGCAAAGTTTTGCCTCCTAGTAGTAGGAAGTAAAATTTTAAGCCCTGTTAAGTTTGGAATTGGCAAGTTACTAAAAGATTTGGTGGCTGAACTAGCAGGTAATTGAATTCAGAACTCCAAAGTTCTCCTGGCCTTTTGTGGGTTTGAGGAAGGAAAAATAAATCTAGCCTGGTGTTGTAGACATTCCTCTGGGAGACCTCAGGTTCTATAAGCAAGAGCAGATTCACAAGAAGAACCTGAAAATAACCCAAGGTATTAATACAGTATTTATGGAGGGGTGACTTCTGCTTTAAATCTGTGTTCTGGCAGAGGAGAAGATGGGGACCCGTGCCTTGTGCATCTGCTGTAATTGCTCTGTTTGCTGGCCTCTGCGAAGGGAAGAGGGCAGCATTGCTGTAGCAAATGCCTGAAATATCCTTGTTGTCATTTTGTAAAGGAGGATGCACCACTGTGAATCCTCAGAGGAGTCAGGTGCTTCTTTCTGCCACACTTAGCTACCTAGGTGTACTAGGAGAGCAGAGTCCAAGAACTTGCTCAACTATCCTATCCAAATATGCCCGTGTTTAAACCTTTAACTGTGGTTTCCAAAGCTGTCCATGGAAACAACTTCAGCTACCTAAGCTAGCACACCCAGCTTGAGTGTGATCATCAGCAACATCTATCATTCCCTGGAGAAGGCAATTACTACCCTCAGTGGGTGCTACCCAGAATATGTAGATAGTGTTGAATTCATTTCCACACTTCATCAGAGCACCAAAAGATTCAATACTACAAAGGTGAGAGACAGAAAGAAATATGAGTTTCTTCTAAAATTACTAATATATTCATATCCTACTGTGCTATCAGTGATATTAAACCTTCCCTCCAGTAGAATACATGTAAAGTGAGTATGGTGTTCTTTACATTTACTTAATAGTATAAATGACTAAAATTCAGTAAATAGAACATGCTGTTATGAATTGTTCTGTTTCTGTGAGATACTTCTTTGCTTATGATCCTTCATTATATCTTCACTGACAGTTATTTTTCTGACATTTAGTGAACATTTCCCCTTTTAATAACTGGTCACATATCTTGTTAATCAAATTTGGTGAGGGTGAAATGATATAGTAAATGTAATAAGCAATATAAAACAGCACATACATTTATAACTATAGTTCTAATACTAAAAAACGTTCAGTAATCAGTGTTGAAAACAATTTTAATGACACTAGAGCTGCTACAATGTCAAGAAACTCTTTTAATGGCAAACTGAAATTCCTTTTTCTTTTTTCTTTAGACTTGTCTTGCAATGCTATTATTGTGTATTTTATTCTATACAATTTACACACAAAGAGTGTACCCATGAAAGATGGGATTTTACAGAATAGTAGTGCAACAGTAACTGAAAATGTTATTTCTAATGCATCATGCAATGTAATCTGCTTTTGTTTAATTCACACCATAGCTAAATAATTTCCTCCTACTAATAAAAACATTACAAAATATTCTTATTCTACTTGCACTATGTCATTTGTCAGTAACTGTGTGGCTTCCTTAAGTGAGATTTTCCACTAAAATCTCTGTTGTCTCTAAATAAATGGGGTCATTTTAATCATTTTTTGTGGTTGAAATGAATAATTTTAAAGCTTAAATAGGAGCTTTAAAGCAGCCACACAGTTAACCTGGGTTTTATCTAGAGACAAAAAGAGTAATAACTGACAACCAAAACAAAACTTACCTCTGCCACTTTCTCAACTAAGGCTGTAAGTCTACATTTCTAGCTTGACAAGTGTCCTGAGTTGTGGGGATGTA
>WBMZ01000945.1:0-19057 GCA_013400975.1 Atrichornis clamosus
GGCGCCCTCTGGCGGCCGTGCCGGGTGCGGGCGGCTCCGCGCCGGCGGGGCTGCCCGGGCCCGCCCGGCGCCCACAGCTCGAGTTCGGCATCCCCTTCCCGTGGCTCAAGCATCCCCGGCACAGACAAGTGTTCCGGGTTTTGGGGTTTTTTGGGTTTTTTTCTGACTAAAATAACCTTAAATACCAGCGAGTTTTACATGAAAATTTACGCAAATGTTTTGAAAGATCACCAATAATTTGGGGGGCAGGCGATACATTGGAGGAGGGAATACTCAGTGCTCCATTTACGTCCCGGGCAGTGGGTCCGTCCTGTAGGTTTATCCAGCAGAATAATCTCGGCCTCGAGGCATGGCTCAGTCCCCACAGCTCACACAGTGCAGACACAGGCACAGCCACGGCTCCAGCACGGGCATGGGCACAGCACGGCCACAACCACAGCACAGACACGGACAGAAAGGCCACAGCACAGACAAAGGCCACAGCACGTACAAGGCCATGGGCACAGACACTGACACAGTCACAGCCAGGCTATGGGGACAGTCACAGCACAGGCACAGGCATGGACAAGAACATGGCCATGACCACAGCACAGGTGCAGCATGGCCATGGCCACAGTCACAGCATGGGCACGGACAAGGCCATGGGCACAGCCACTGCCACAGCATGGGCACTGCACAGCCACAGATAGGAATACAGTCATGGCCACAGCTGCAGCATAGGCACAGGCAAAAGGCCACAGCCATGGCATGGACAAAGGCCACAGGCACGGACACTGACAAGGCCACGGCCAGGGGCTACGGCCAGGGGCCACAGCCACAGCCACAGCATAGGCACAGGCACGGACAAAAGGCCGCATGAGCGGCCACAGCATGGCTAGGGCCACAGCACAGACAGGGGCACGGCCACGGGCACGGCCACGGGCACAGCATGGCAACGGACAAGAACACGGCCACGGGCACGGCCACGGCAGTACCGCCCGCCCGCCGCCAGGGGGCAGCGCCGCCGCAGGCCGGGCCGCGCGCTGCGCTCACGGCGCTCGTCAGCGAGCGTGGGGCGGGGTCGGGGGTTATGGCGGCCCCGCGGGCCGAGTACCCCGGGCTGCGGGGAAAGCCTTTTCGTTTTCTTCCACTGCTCCGTTGCTGTTTTCTCCACTAGGACGAGCAGCAAGGAGTGAGTGGGGTTGGGGTCCAAGAGAGAAGACCAGACCACTTCAAAAGGAGGAGCGAGAGGAAAGCTAATATACAACTTCACGGCTCTTCCCGATTTTTCACGTAAAAGGTGAATTTCTGTAGGATAGGCAAGACTCTGGCCCACATGCTTCACCAGCGCAGGCGGTGGCAGGTTTCAGGACTAGAACCGCCATCACTAGATTCCAGCACAGCAAGTTCTGTTTTCCTTTGATTAAGAGATCAGGTGCAAAGGGCCAACCACCAGTCAGTTTGAGGGAGGGGAAAACCCCAGAAACAAACGGGAATTCAAGCAATCCATTTCTTTTGAAGATAAGGGCGAGGTGGCACTAATGTTACCCAAATTGCTGAGCATCTCAGTACTGCCTGTGTTATACTCACAGGTCAAACGGAATGTGAGGGCAATGAGAAAATCCAACTGCCAGGGCATCTGGGCTGTGTCAGAAAGACTTGCTGCTCTCTGCTTTCTTAGACCTAAAAGAAAATTCAGTAAGTTGTGGAGTTGAATGCTCCATCCTCCTGCCTCACAAGCTTGTGGAGGTGACAGATGTTTCCTCAGGGCTTGTTATTTTAGACACCTCCATGATTTATATATCTCTGCAAGCCTGGTGGGTGGAATTGGATGTCACAGACGAGCTGAAAATAACTTGTATGTGCTTGTATACAGACTCTGATATCTATTGGCTCATGTAGAAAAACTTCAAATCACATGATCTGTGCTGGCAGATGCATTAAGATGTACAGATGGAGCAATTGTGGGTTAAAGTGAAGTCGAAATGTTCAGTGGAGAGCACTGGCAAGGACTATGCAGTAACATTGTGCACAACAGAACCATCATAGCTTAGCCCTCACGATTGTTATGCTAAGATAGGCAGTCACATACAGAAGAAAAATTTGTGGTTAAAACAATGTGCAATTCCCTCTGGGATTGTAGAACTGGACTGACTGCCTTTGGCCTCTGCATGAAAGGTTCAGGAAGATGTGCGGAGAGGTGGTTGCAGAGCTTGGTTTGGATGTGTGGGTCCTTCTCGCTAGAAGCAGTACTTGGTGGGCAAATTCTGCTGTGGGACCTTGAAATCTTAAGCCGCTAATACCTGGTCAGGTATTTTGGGAAAGCCTGGTGGAACAGGCAGACAAATAAATATTCTACATCCACACATGCCCAGCACTCCAAAAATATGTTAGGTGGCACTGTGTATGGCACATAAGCAGGTACTGGGATGAAAGTCCAGTGTCAAGGCTGAGATATAAGGGAATGTTCTCCAGTGAACTTCTCAAAAGCAAAGGTTTCTGCTTCTCTCCGTGTGTGGAGCCCAGGGAGTTTCACCCAGCTGCTTAGTAAGTTTTCCCCTGAGTGCTGCCTGGCTTCCTTTGGTACAGCTGAGAACCAGTGTTCTCTGGGAGATGATAATATTTTCCAAGGCTGGGCCATTCATCCATGCCAGACCATCCTAGAGAATATGGAGAAGCTGTGCAGAAAGGGCCTGGGCGCACTCGTCCACACCCTGTAGCCCGCAGTAGGACATTCACAGCCTGCCAAAGTAAACTGCATGAGCAGTGCACCTGATTCACAGCCAGGTCTGCCGCAAAAGCAATGAGTGAAGAGTGGCAGAACTTAAACTCCTTGGGAGGGGCTGAAGACAGAACTTGCAGCAGAGGACCCAAATTCTTGGCGGGAGCATGTATCTCACAGGGTTTCCTGCCAGAGTTTCTGCTGTACCGCATGTAAAGCCTTTTTTTGTTGTTGTTGGGTTTGGGTTTTCTTCCCTCAAAAATCACCTTCAGGCATTTGTTTTCACTTACCTGACCGATTCCCAAATACTGGGCTGAAATTTACTGCTGTCTCTAGTCCTCTTTGATCACCAATATGTGATGACTCAGATTTCCTGGAGCCTAACCCAGTGCTTTCACCCAGGAATTGTTCAACCTATGTATTTAATTCCTCAGAGATTATCTGGATTCAGCATGTGCTCCTTTCCCTGTTGTCAAGACCACATGACTTCCACTTTTCCCTTGCATCTTTCAACTTCCCTGTCTCTGTGATTGTTTGCTATTCCTTTTCCTTCTTTTGAGTCTCTGCCACAAAGTGTCACACAAAGTGATACTTCTGGATGTATGGTGGAGGTGAAAGGGTACATTAATTCTGCTCTCAGAGGTCCCTTTAGAAGAAACATAATCTTTAAACACCCACAAGACTAAAAGGTTTAATTTTTAAGCTGATGAACAAATAATTTGTCCACAGTCAAAACATATGTGGTGATACTGGTGTTGTGCCCTGAGGGAATTAATTCAACTATCACTTTCTTGCTCACAGATACCTCAGTCCAGCGATGTCCCGTGTTGTATCCCAGAGACTCACAGCTCCACTTCTGCAGAAGGAAAATTCTGCATCTGTGGAAAACTTGGGTGAAGGTTTAAGTGGCACAGCAGGAACAGAACCCAAGGTTCACTCTTACCCAACAGAATTTACACCTCTCTGTCCAAAACTTTGGATGACATCAGTGAGATAAATAGTATAAAATTGCCATTCTGTCTGAGAGGATGTTAGATCTGTTTGCTCTTCCTGATATGTGTGTGGCCATACAGTACTGTGGCAGCAGCTCCTCTAATCTTCAGCCTACCACTATAGTGGAAAAAATAACATAGAAATATCATGTAGTTGTTTAAAAAAAAAAAAAAAAGGGCTTTTTTAATTTTAAAGGCCTCCCAGTTCTCCCATACTAGTTGCAGTCCAGGAAACTTTGTGTTTATTAAGCACTGTGTAAATTTGCAGCTCTCTATAAATGTAAAATCAATAGTAATGATAACAGCAGCAAAGTGCTCAGTCCAGCCCTGGTAATAACCCAAGAGTGCTAATTTCTTGATAAGGTCACTTGCTTCACACAGGCACCTCCTCTCCATGTGAAAACACAGGGTGCAGCACAGAAGATATTTGTGTTCCCTGACAAGAAAGGAAACGCTGCAAACATGTAATTTCCAACAGGTGACAATGGCGGGCAATGACCCGAAGGACTCTTGCAATCTATTGTGGAGGCCTTCGTCCCTCCACTGCGTGCTGCAAACTCATGTTCTCTTCTAGGAAATCAAAATCTTAGCAAACATCTGGTATCTCTTTTAATCTCTTCTCATAAGCAGATGAGAAAGGGGAATCTCCAGTAACCTGATGGAGTGAACAAAATTGCATTGCTGTAGGATGAACAGAGTGACAAGACAAAGGTTTGTGTGGCTGACCTCTCTGAACTGTGGTCTCCATCAGTGGTGCCACCACTCATAGCTTGGGCAGTTTCTGAGGTTCACAGCAGGGGTCACCGAGTGTGTGTAGGGACCATGCTCCCACCTCTCCCCAAGTGTCCTGCAGCTCTAATGGCAGCTCTGCCTGCTCAGGCTACCCCACTTCTGTCCAGACAGGCAGATGGAAGGGCTTTGGCCATTTCACAGCTGGAACTTTACCACCAGTGGCAATAAATAAGTCTTTACCATTGAAGAATAGCTTGTATTACCCCTAATGACTGATTGTCCCCTCTGCCTTCCACTGTGGTGGTTCCCTTAAGGGTGGAACTGCTGCAGACAGCTCTGGTTAGCTCCATGCAGTCGTTCGTCTTCCACCAGGTTGCCTTTAAACCTAATTTAGGCTTCCCAGCTGGCTTACTGCCATTCAACTGGCCTTTGTCATGACCTCCCCAAGGAATTCCCTGCTAGACCTGAGAACCCAGGATTAATCCCTTCCCTCCTCCCTGCCCACCTCTGTCAGTGAGCCTGGTGTTATCTTGCTTTGTGGCAGGTCCATAGCCACCTTTGGGCTTTTTCTTTGCCACACTGCTGTGGTAAATCCAGTCCCTCTGCACATCAGCACCCTTCTATTTCTTCTTCCCTGACCTGTCTGCTAGCATATCCCTAGGTCCAGTGACCTTTGGCACAGGAAGTATCATCCTTAAGCCCCTATCCCAAAGGCGGCAACTTCTGCTATTAAATAATAATCATACAGTAATAATCACCAGAGGGCTGGCAGGGACTCCAGGAGTTCTCTGAAGCTATCCCCCTTCTCCAAGGTGGAGTCAACCAGGAGCAGAGCGTGACGTGGGCGTTAAATGCTTCCAGCGATTGGGACGCCGCAGCCTCCCCAGCAGCCCCCTGCGGCCCAGGAGACCGTGCTGGGGAAAAAGCACTTTCTTGAGCGTAGCACAAATCCTTCCTCCTGCAAATAAGGCTGATGATTACTTGTCCTTCTTCTGGTGGATCTGGAGAAGAGCCGATCACTGTCTGCTTTATAGAACCTTTTATATAATAACAAAACAGCTCTTAGAGTAACTGGGAAAGAGGCGTTTGCTCACTTGCAAAGTCAGGAAATTCCCTGCCAATGGACATTCTTTGTCAGGAATCCTTTGCCAGCATAGGCTGAGCACTAAGCCCCACAATCTGCATTTTCCTTTTGAATGACTCCCACAAAATAAACCAAATATCACATCTAAGGAGATTTATTACATCCCTTCCAAGGGCGAAGCATTCCTCAGCTACATTCCACTTCTGTCTTTTGTGCTTAGGAAAGGGGAAAAAAATCGCTGTGATGCCTCTGGATCCCACCCCTCCAGGGCTTCTGTCGTTAATAAAGCCGAGCAGCTGGAGCCAGATTTGTCAGACTAGTCCTGAATGGCTGGCTCGCTCCTGCTGCAAGAGCAGCACCATCACAGCAGTGCTAGGATTCCTGCTTCTGCTAGAAGACTAATAAGTCGTGGCACCACATTTTCTCAGTAAAACTACCTTTTGTTTTTCCCAGTGACACCCTATCCCCGTGGCAGCAGCTTGCCAGAGTGGATCTTCTCACTTCCTAGCTGCTCTGGCTTCTCCTGCCTCTGCATGATGCAAGAGTTTGCAATGCTTTTTGGGAGCTCAGATGTGCTCTCAGAGACTCTGCTTGAAGTGATTGCTCTCTTCAGGCTTTGCAGTGAAGCTTTTATCCAGATGTGTAAATGAGGATGTATATAGAGGGAGGAAAGGAGGTGAAGCCTCTGTTGTGTTATCTGAGCTTAATTAAGTTTCTCCCCTAGGCAGTTGCTAATTGATTGACCCCAGGAATTTTAAAGGGAGCAAATTTACCAGAGCTCATTAAAAGAGCAGAGTTTGGAATTTGAATTTTTTTATTTGATAGATGAATACCTTTGACTGATGCCTTGCTGATTGAAACTGGGGAAACAAACTCTATTCAGCAAATGTTGATAGGTGGATTTGGCTTTTTAAGCCCAAATGAGAGAAGTGAGTACACAGATGCCTGTTCATCATTACTGTGTCCCTTGCCAGCATTTATAGGTATCACTTAACTGGAGCTCTGATACTGCTTTCTGCCCAAGCCAAGGCTGTGCTAACCAGCCTGTCATCTCTTCCAGCAGGTATCAAGTCCATTTGTGTTTCAGAGGCTTCAAAAGCATTTCACAAGATTGATGAAAAACCCCTTCCCAAAACAAAAATCAGTTCACCCACTGTAACATGCAGCCACTGCAGGTGCAGCAGCATGGGGCAACACCCCAGTGCAATGGTATGGTAAGTAGAGAAGGGGAAAAGGTGCTGTGTCCCAGGGGAGCTGCAGGAAGAACAAAGGGAAGAGGACTGTCTTCGCCCGAACAGCTGGAACATTGACTATACCAAAAATGCTGAGATCATTTCCAGTCTGATGGAACACACAGCACATCTGTCCTACGCAATTGAACTCCCACCCCAAGCAGGGTCTCAGGCCTGCTCACACAAGTGACACTTGGCTTCTTCTCAAATACCTGCAGCTCAGGGCAGCATTTGCAGGCCTCTTCTTCAAGTACTACTCTTGGCTTTTTGTTTTGGTGAGGTTTGACACAATGGAAGCTCATCTTGTGACTGAGACGTAGCCAGTGTGTGGAAAAGGCTACAGAAGATAAGGTATGCAGAACAGTGTGGAATCGATGTGCTCATCTGAAGATGTGAAGAATGAAGGAGACCATCATGAGCACAAGGTGGCTGGAAGAGCAGCTGCTGTCCAGGTGGCAGAAGGCTACTAGAAAGCCAGCTTTCACAACCAGCCCAGCAAAATCTCCTTGTAACACTTGAAGCCAATTCACTGTGGCTCCAGTCATCCTTAAAACCATTTCAGCTGGGCTTTAAAGCTTGTTAGAGTGTGGGGGGGAAGCCTTGCTGTGTACCAAACTGAAAAAGTAGTGTGTACACCCTGGGTGCGAGATGTTGCAGCATATTTCAAGTTTCTCCTGTCAACCTGTGAGTTGTTTCCCTTTTTTTTCTTGCAAGGGCAGACTAGCATCCTATTCCCTCCAACTCTTTGTCCTTGAATAAGATGCTCTTCTCTCCTGAAAAGATTTTATGCATTCTATGAAGGTTTTCAGAAATCTGAGAACCATCAGCTGAGCAGCAGCATGGACAGATGACACCTGTCCTACGCGTGTTTCACTGTGGACACATCTCTACAGTTGTGATTGCCTACCCCATCCTAGACTTGTTTACCTCTAGGTCCTTCAGAGCCCTTCTGAGTTGCTTTTCTCTCTCTTCTGTTTATAAAACGTTTAACATCTGTGAGCATTTACAAGAGAGTTCCTAGTTTCACGTCGTATTTGAAAGTTCCTGGTTTGCTGGGTCTCAGGTTTAGGTAGTGGCTCTAAGCATAAGTCCCTAGTTGTAGCTATGAGGAAGAAGGACTGTCACTGTAGTGAAATGACATTTGTTGACAAGGAGAACTGACCTTCCAGAAGAAGATGCTGCTGAGGAAAGAGAGGATGCCAAGTGTCTCCTCCTTGGAGCACATGGACTTGCCCTCCTGAGTGCACTTGTGACCCCCACAGCCGTCTCCTCTACTGTTTGCTCTGTCTGCTTCTTTCTCTTTCTTCTCCTTTCTCCCCAACCACACCCACTATTTAACCATTTAGATATAAAAATAAAAAATAAGAAAACCACCCAACCCACTAGACAGAGGGTTTGCTAAAGAAGGGTAATTTTAAAAGCAAGTCTTTGAGGTCAGTGTGTAATTGTACCATTGGGACTATGTGATCTGAGACAAAAATAATCCACTGGGTATCTGGTCAAGAAAGAGAGGATGGCAGCCTGCTGTGAAGGAAGTGACTTACATGGGATTGACCAGGCAGCAAAAGACCAGGCAAAACTACTTGCTGGCAGCAGAACTAATATTTGTGTAGAATACTGCAAAATATTCTGTCTGCAGTGGGTTCATTAGAGCTGCTGTTCGGGTCACAGCCTCCCTTGGTCTGTGCCAGGCAGGCGCTGGGTACTTCCTGGAAATTTAATGCTCTTCCACAGAAATACAGATACGATGTGAAGTATATTTATATATTAACCTGCTCATGAGGAGCATTTCTGGTTTGGTCTGGAGTTTAGGGTGCTGAGGTTTTTTAACAGTTCTCCATTTTCAAACCCCTGCTTCAGGTACCTTATGAAAACCTGTCTCCTTTAAAGATTTTATGGGACTGTAAGCCATGCCCTTCCCATGCATGGAATAATGAAGGATGTTTTCACCTCTATAAACATCAGTTCCTTTCTTTGCAGTTCTTTCTCAGTTAAAAGTGACAGCAGTAAGTTATGTGGGCCATTCATATAATGTATTTTACCAGTATTTCCTCTAGTGCATTTTAAAGGACGAAGTGAGCCACTAAGTGCCCAAATACCTCTGCTGTCTGCTAGCCCTGAGAGTACAGTACAGGGGGTAGGAGGACCACACCACAGTGCTTTGTTTTGTTTATCATTCTGGCAGAGACAGTGGCAGCCCCCATCACTTGGAAATAATAATCCTAATTGTCATACTGGGGCAAAATGCCAACTGTTTACAGAGAACCATGACTTTCCTGGCTTCAGAGGTGGCTTGGTGACACCAAGCAGATTTTCATCTCTGTCATTCCTGAGTTACTTTCTTGATATCCCAGATGAAAACACCATTTAAATCACTTTTATCATGAAAGAAGTTAAATTTAAAAGGAGGGAACACTTCTGTACATTGATGCTAGTGGCTGGGGGTATAGAGCTGTACCTGAATTAATGCCACATGTTTCCACTCCAAGGTGCCCAGCCATGAACTCCAAGATGTCACTGCAGCTCAGTATCTTCCCTTCTCAAACCACTGTCTGTGCATGAAGGGATTTATTTTTAATCAGAGGCCAGTGCTGGTTGCAGGGGTCTTTACTTTGTGACCTTCAATTCTGTTTCTAGGAGGAGACAGTGGGTTTCAGTACCTTCTTGCTGTGGCTGTCTCTGGCTCAGCCCTTCCCAGAACAGATGCCACTGATTCAGGAGGGCTTGCTGCCTCCCCTTTATTTAAGTGCTGGTTACACGGCTCCGCCAGGATCCATTGCCGTCGTAAACCACGTTCAAGGGATAAGCAATTTAGGGTTTGCAGTCATTGTAGACCAGCCCTGGAGACCTCATGCAATTGTTTTTCATCCCTCTTACACCCACAGTTCTGCTAGATTAGAGTTACTGCACAACCCAGACACTTTCTGACTTGAATTTGAGTTGGGAAAGACACACAAAACAAAGAATTTGTGTTGTAAATTAGATTTCTCAGATTTCAGTGATTTGTCATGGAAATGTGGCTCAGTCTATGCAGTCATAGAAACATTTCACAAGTTCAAATTTCTCTGATGTTACTAACTTCCCCCATGTGGCAGGGCACAGTGACTGTAGGAGGTAAGGTTAATTTCAAATCATCTGAGGTAGAGAAAAGACATGGCACCCCACATGGGGAAGCAGTAAGCCTACAAAATGAGGATTAAGCTAGAAACCATTCCCCAGTCCTAGAGAGCTGTGTGAGAAGACTGGATTCTTGGCTCAAGTTGATTTGTGCCCCTTTGTGCTCCTTTACAAGTCCAACAGGGTATATGCTGCCTCTTAGTGCAGCTCAGGTCAGTGGGACAGCACTCAAACACTTTCCTGTGTGCATCGTGCTCGCCCACAATCCAAACCAAAAACTGCAATTCAGGTCTCAGTCAATGGGGGTGATCTAAAAATAATAGGATTGAAACCAGTAAATTACGGTTTCCTAGGTTTGCCTGCCTATGTCAGAGCCAGGGGGTGCATTTTCAGCCGTTTCCTGCAACTGTCAGAAGTCACCTAAGAGCAGGGGAGGTGAGAAGCTTCCCCATTCCCAGGATTCAGGTGCTCAGGCTTTGAGAAAACTGCTAAATGTTCTGAGATACTTGGAGAAAGAAAGATCTGGCAACACTGTTAGCCCCATTTGCCACACAAACCAGAATCTCTCATTTCTCTAGTACATTTTTTCCTAGAAAAACTGGCTGCTCATGACTTGGATGGGTGGTCTCTTCAGTTGGTAAAAAAACTGTCTGGGTGGTCAGGCCCAGAGAGTTGTGGTGAATGGAGCTAAATCCAGTTGGCAGCTGGTCACTAGCAGTGTTCCCCAGGACTCAGTTTTGGGCCGGGTCCTGTTTCACATTTTTATTGATGATCTGGACGTGGGGATTGAGGGCACCCTCAGTAAATTTGCAGACAACTCTAGGTTGGATGGGAGTGTTGATCTGCTTGAGGGTAGGAAGGCTCTGCAGGGGGATCTGGACAGGCTCAATCAATGGACTGAGGCCAATTGCATGAGGTTCAACAAGGTGAAGTGTGGGATCCTGCACTTGGGTCACAACACACAACTACAGCCTGGGGGCAGAGTGGCTGGAAAGCTGCCCAGCAGGAAAGGACCTGGGGGTGCTGGTCGACAGCAGTTGAACATGAGCTAGCAAGTGCCCTGGTGGCCAAGAAGGCCAATGGCATCCTGGCCTGTATCAGTGTGGCCAGCAGGACTGGGGCAGTGATTGTCCCCCTGTACTTGGCACTGGTGAGGCCACACCTCAAGTGCTGTGCCCAGTTCTGGGCCTCTCACTTTAAAAAGGACATTAAGGTGCTGGATTGTGTTTAAGTGGGGACTGGTCTCTTTTATCATGCCTGCAGTGAGAGAACTAGAGGAAATGGCCTTGAGTTGAGACAGGGGAGGTTCAGATTAAATATTAGAAAAAAAATTTTCACTGTTAGGGTGGTCAGCCATCGGAATAGGTTGCCCAGGGAGGTGGTGGAATCACCATCCCTGAAGGTGTTTAAGAGGCATCTGGATCTGCACTGGGTGATGTTTTTTAGTGGTTTAAGGGTTACAGTGGTACTGCTGGATGGACATTTGGACTTGATGATCTTAAAGGTCTCTTTCAACTTTGATGGATTCTATGATCAGCAGATGTTAGAGATGCACAGGTGCAGAGCCACAGGCAGGGAGTTCTTGAGCACTTCAAAGAGCCTATTCCTTAGTGATGCTGCCTTTGGCCATACTTTATGCTTCATGTTTTGGGCTGCTGCTATACTCAAGTTCTTGATTAATCAAAAGCTGTACAGGAAATGACAGCACCAAAGGGACCTTCTCAGCATGCCAAGGAGACACAGGTACACTGGGACAGAGGACCAAGGGACTCTACTACCTTGCCTTGGATAACCTATCTACCCCACGGTCAGCTGCAGAAACCACATCTCTCTCCACCTCTATTTCCTTGCTGGACATCTCTCTAACAAGCATGAGGGATTTGCTCAGTGAGGCTAATGGAAGGAAGCTGATCATTTTTCTTTCTTTATTTCCGATATCAATCCGTGCATGAAGAGCAGGCCACACTAGGCAGCAACTGTATGATACTTGTTGATCCAGGCAGTCTCTCTCCTCCTTTTTGCAAGTTGAAAAAGGCATGCTAGGGGCAACTTCAGTTACTAGGGCATTCCTCAAAGTAGTTCTTGCTCAGCAAGAGGGTGGTTGGCTGGCTCAGGGGAGCTCTCCTAAGGTTGGGAGAACTGCAAGGCCAGCTCCCCAGAACAACTGCATGCCCAAGAGGTGTGGACAGTGCCAGCCCCACCCTGCTTTCTTGCAGCCAGCCCCAGCCCTGTGCACCGCTTGGGCAGGGAGATGTGGGCAGGGGAGTTCGCTGCTCAGAGTGACATGTCTGTGTGTGCCTGACAGCATCTGTTGCCATGGCAATGCATATTTGAGCCTGAGCTAAGCTGCATCTTCCCTGAAGTTGTGAATTGAGCTTAGTTTTATTTATTTAAAACCAACTATAACAAGTGATAGACAAGAGACACATTACAAATCCCCTTGCACAGGCCTTAGCCAAATGAGTCAGAGGCACTGCAGGCTTTAATCAGCCCACCTGACGTCAAACCTCTCCATCAGAGGAAAGTGCCGCCTGGAAATGTCAACATGCCCAAATGGAAAGGCCAGAAGGTAAATCTTTTCCTGTGCTCAGTCACTGAGTAGGAAAGAACAATTAAAATTCAGCCAGTTCCCTAGACACATCTTAATAGCAATCTGATTGAACATTTTTCTCATCCCGGTCCTCTTCCATCCCTGCTGTTAGCTGCCTGGGGACAAGGCCCATTGGTTTGAAGGATCTTTCTAACGTGGCATCAAACCCCAGATCCTGCAAGAACAAGGTGTTACCACCAGCAGCAAAAAAGGGCTCTGTAGGAAAATTTGTCACTGAAATGACCTCTCCCACAAACACTGAGTTAACCATGCCATGATAGTTGTTCTCAGTTTCACACATGTGAATATCCAGGGGTAAAAAGAGCAACTTAGCTTGGACCTATGGCACTTATCAACAGAAAGTTGGGATGAGGAAAAAAGTAGCAGGAATGAAACAGGTTTTTTTTGCCAGAGGTGTCAGCCATCCGTGGGCAGGTCAACACCAACCCTGATAGATGCACCACAGCAATTGGAAATGGTCATGGGCTGTAACAGATGCATGACCTACTGGGAAGAAAAACCCTCTTGCATCCTTTCTAACAAAACTCAAACTTTGGACCCCTGTGATATAGAAAAGGTGAGAAGGAGCCCCAAGCTTTGAATACAGCAAGCCTGTTCTTGAGTGTGTCTTAAGTTAGGTGTGCAAAAGGGAGAGGGGTCAGCCAAGGACACCTACAGCTTTATATGCCCCTTTGAGAAACATCAAGCTACGAAGCCTAGGGAAACCATCCATTCCCAGCCAGCTGGTGTTTGCCAGGGGTGACAACGGGACACATGCAGACATCAGGGAAACAAGCACCCAGAGAAGGAGGAAGTAAGGAAGGAAGAATATAAATGCAAACCACACCGCTTAAAAGCAGGGCGGCATTCCAGTTCCTCCAAAGCGCTCCCCACACCCAGCACTGTACAGCAGCCAGCCTGGTGGGCTTCTGATCTTTCCAAATCACTTAACACTTCTCCTGCTTTTATTTTTGTCCTAAATGTAAGTGTTTTGCTTTGGTGGCTGATCCTGGCAATGTGCCCGAGACATTACACTGGAGTTGCTTTTCTCTAGGAGATGTCTGTAATGAAGGTTTCCTCCACCGTGTTTCTCTTCCCCTGAAGTGAAAGTCTGTAATTACCACTGAGGGGTGAGGCAGAAGGCACTGAAACAATGTCATTTGAACGGGGGTGAGACATGCCTGAATTGCTGGGTTGTGTTTTCTCCTCGGGATTTCTTGTGGATCTGAACCTTGCTTTTAACCCTTGGCAGTACAGGGAACATTGTACCCCTGCTCTCCCTTGACCAGCCTGAGTGCGCCGGATCTGCTTGGTTCTGACCAGGGCAGATTCTGTTGCATGTAGCCAAGATGCGAGTGTCCAACTTCTCCACCATACCTGAGGGGCCAAGTGGCACAAATCTGCATGGATTGCCCTCTAGTCATCATGGGGGTACTGGGAGTTTGGAGTTGACTCTATGGGACATACAAGGTGTCAAAGCAGAGTTGTCGCCATTCCTTGCCCTGACTCATCCAGTCCTGTTCCAGCAGCTCTTCAGCTCCCTCCTGTACCAAAGCCATCTGCTTCCCATTCCTTGATGCAACGTACCTTCTTGGGGTAGAATTCAAACAGAGTGTGCAGCTCTACTCTTCATCCCTTCTAGGGAAAGGTTTGAGTTGTAGAAAATGGTTGGGAGAAATGAGGCAATACAACCCCCTAAGAATGACTCTTCAGGTTGTCTCCAGCCCTGTGAAGGCGGCCTAGGTCCATTTTGCAAGCAGTCCTGCTGGAAGCCTAGTAAATAAAAAGTAGTGCATGGGAAGCAGAGGCAGCCACCCTCTTCTACTGTCCTGCAGCTTCCCATTCACATAGTGTCTTCAAATGCTAACAAACTGCTGGAAGGAGATGCCCTCATACTGAAGTTACTGTTCACCCAGTCAGCCTGAAAGTTGTCTGATAATCCAGGGAGATTTGCCAGTCTATGCTCTTCCTGAGGTATAGAGCAGGGAGGAGAGACTGCGTGTGACAAGGCAAAGAAACATCTTACCCTGCCGTGAAGAAGTGAAGGAATGACACAGAGATTTTTCCTCCTGTATCAGTTACTTCCAAAGTGGTGAGTTTTCAGTTCTCATCTTTTGTTATAATACCCATTTACTATTCTGGGGCGTTGCTTTCTGACATACCTAATCCTGCCACAGGCAGCTCAGTCACATTCCCAGGAGGTTAAAGGGGTTCCTGAAGGGATGTTCCCAGGGTCCAGTGTCTTGTATTGAAGGCTTTCATTTTCCTAGGTCTTGCATTCTCCCCTTCCCTGCCTGTCACTCGCTCCTTGTTTGCAAGGCTGATTTAAATCTATCCAAGGGCCCCAGGTTTACCCCAGAAAGAATAATAATTGCAGTGGTGAGCTCTGTGGCTTCCCTGTCATTCCCCACATAGCATTAGGGTGCTCACTGAAACCACAGCATTCATGGATCTTTGCCATATGCAAACATGCAATTAATATGCTCTTCACTTTCCCCTCTACTTCCTAAGCAAGATGGGGAGAAAAAAACACAAGCTGTGGTGCACATTTCCTTATCACACACACACGTGTTTGTCTACACTTCTGTGCAGTGTTCCAGCTTGGCTTGCACCTACCTGGACTTGGTGGTCACTGACAAAATATGTCCACTTGCAGGCAGACATTTAATTTGATGTTCTGTGTAGCTGCACACAAAGCAACATGCAGAACACAATTCAATCTCTCTTTCAGTTGTGGCAGCGGATCTATGAACACCCTGGTTTCACAGATGTTACCCCTTCTCTGGTTTTAGCAGGGAACTGCAATGGGTGTGATCTCTGTGCTGGCTGCCCTCCCTGTTCCACTGCTGCTTGCAGGCAGTGGGACCAGGTGTGCTGGGTACCTGTCTGGGAGTGCACACAGGAGGAGAAAGGAAATGGAAAGCAACTGAAGCTGGCTGGAGGGAGAAGTGTGTGTGTGTGAGAGAGAGAGTTTAAACCAGCCGCTAAAAGGAAATCAAAAGGGAGACAGACTTCCTGGATGAGGTGGGCCTGCGGATCACAGGTCAAAGAAAGGCTCCAGTGACTGGAATTCCTTCCTTAAAAGTTACCTATTGCTAGAGGATGTTTTACTGTACCACTCCTCCCCAATCCTGACTTTTTCCTCGGTTTTTAATTGACCCCATAAAAACCTAAATGAAGAAATCACAGCCCAAGTAACCAAGTAACTACTTGTGCCATAAACACTACTGACTCCTAAGAGCCTGTCTGGGAACTGCAGCACCTTTTCTTTGCACTAGGCTGAAAGTCCCATTTCCATCCTCACCTTGTTCTCAGTGGGCCTTCAGGAGCAGAGGGGACCTACAATGCAGCAGTTGCTCCCTTTGTCTGTGGTGCACAAAACAGTGAGCAAAACCACACCAAAGCAATATACAAAGAAGTAATCAAATCCAGTGAAAAGACAAAGAGAAATAAGGGCAGGACTGTTGCAAAAAGCAACTGAAGGGCCAAAGCATGGAGCCTGAATGACTCCAGAAAGCCTTTGTGGCTAGGAAGGTAGCTTGTGGCAGAAACTGTCTATTCCATCCATATGAACACCAACGCTGGAAAAATAAACAGGGCAAATGGTATCTTTCACCAGACTTGAAGGAAAATCTTGTTTGTGATGGCAGTCCTAAAGAGCCAGCCTGCCCCCAAAGCAAGCAGTTCTAACAGCATGAATCATTCCCACATCAGCTGTCCAGGCTGAAAACCTTGGGCAGATGACCCTTCCTCTAATAACAGAGCCTGCATGCAGCAGACCAAAAATCACTGACGTTTCACCCTGCATTCTTCAAGACACACTCATCCTCAAAGAGTC
Organism: Atrichornis clamosus; assembly: GCA_013400975.1. Taxonomy (NCBI): domain Eukaryota; kingdom Metazoa; phylum Chordata; class Aves; order Passeriformes; family Menuridae; genus Atrichornis; species Atrichornis clamosus. Next base: position 16,287 of record WBMZ01000945.1, read on the forward strand.
TGTGAAACCTCCTGGAACAGTCTGGGGTGGGGGAACCAAAAGCTTCAGCTTGGCAGGTTGCAGAATGGCCTGAATTGCTGTCCATATGTTCAAGCCCAGGGCCTGCTTACCTTCCTTTGCATGTCTTGCTCACAACAGTGCAGGGTGAAGGCAAAGCAAATGCGAAATTGTACTGTGAGAGACTTGCGGTTCTCACTCCATGGGCATAAAAGCAGGCAGTGGGAGCAGGACCAGGCAGGATGGAGCACAGGAGAGCAGGATCCCTTTCTTATGAGAACTGGGCTGATGATTCACTTCTCAGCAGGGATAAAATAAGCTTGGTTGGTCATACATGTACATTTTCAGTATCAAATATTGTGAAACTGGAAGATTTACCTGTTGTCAGTTTAACTTGTTCAGTCAGAACATACTTGGTTGCTATTTCAATCTCCTGCTGTAATCAGATTGCAAATAAATCTAAATATAAGATCAGAGAAAATGAGGCTGAAAAGGAATTTGAACAATCATGTGATTCAGCCCCTGTCTGGGGCTTCCTGCTCTGCCGTATCTATGTCCCAAGAGGTGGCTGCAGAACTTGGTTTTAAAGATGCTCTAGTAAGGGTGATTCACTGTTCAAGTGTTGCAGGCACTGCAGTTGCTAGGCCTCTGCTGCAGCAGTTTTGCTCAGCCTGTCCTTTTTCCCCTTTGCGGTGGGCACCCATGGCCAGCTGCAGCAGCACATCTGAGTTTTTCTGAATGGCAATCACCTCCCCTCACCCATCAACAATTTACCTCTTTCCATGTCTCTTCTGGAGCACAAAACTGCTTGCCTGCAGAAATAAGTCTCCTTTTTGGCTTCAGAGAGTCAGCAGCAACACTCCATGACCACCTAGGTATCACTTGCATTGCCTTTAGGGAACTGCACTCCTGTCTGACATAAACAAAGGGTCCATTTCAAAGCTCTACACAAGTGCTAGGGATGGGGGGGCTCATCAGAGCTCCCCAAGATGCAACAGAGCAGCTTTCCAGTTCAGCACCAAAACGAGAGACTCGTTATGATTATTCCTTGCCTGCAGAGGTACAGCAGTGATAGGTAGAGGAGCTGCATCTGGGCAGTTATGCTCAGTACTAAAAGCACTGAATAGAAGCAGGGTTTCAGACCAGGCAATTTAAATTTTTTCTGAGATATTTTAATCTTCAGAATGGATTTCACAGTTCCTATTTGACTGTGCCAAAGCATTTTCCCTTCAGTGCACAGACAAACAAGAGAGGTTTACTTTGCTTGACCTTTTCTGATGACACTGCCACCCATGCTGTGCAAACTGTTGCTGACACCATCTGAGCTTCCTCAGCCTGAGGATAAATACAGTGTGTGTCCTGAGAAGAGGCTTCCTTGTGTTAGCTTGGGTGAGGCACTGAACCAGAAACTCTTGGTTTCACCAGTGAGTCTTCGTAGTTAGGGAAGCAATATCCATGTTTGGTTAGCGGCGGGAGGTGAAGCTGCCCCTGCTGTGGCTCTGTCCATGCTCTGTGACCCTGGGCTGTCACTCCATTGCTGTGGCAGGACTTGATCCGACTACTCCTTGCAGCTGAGAACCCTGCTGACTGGGATGTTAAAGGAAAGACATCTTCCCCCTTGCTTGGAGACAGGTTTACTTCTTGCTGAAGGATCTGGGCATATTTCTTCTTCCCGTCTTATGGTGGCAAAGGTTTTTGTGTTCCCCCCTTTAAACCCACGTTAACAAAGAGGTTTCTTTACCATTAAGGAAGTAGGAACAGCATTACTTTCTCAGCACAACTCCATTCTGGCTGAATTTATGTCTCTGACCTTTTACCCAAGGGCTCTTTACACTTGACTGAAACATAAGGTAAAAGTAAATGTAACTGAAAGAGCTCATTGTGTGTGCAAGTATAAAGGCTTTTGTGTGCAGGATGTGGCTGCTTGTGCAACGAGTAGCCAAAGAGCACCCTGGGTTGTGCTGTTAGTTCTGACACCCATGGAGAATGTGGAGCAAGAGTCTGGATGGATGAAAACCCAGTGTCCAGTTCAAGCACAGCTTCCATCCAGCCGCAAATCAGCACTTCTTCGCCAGGACCCTCACAACTGGCAACTTTCAACCTCCTGGCCATTTCCTTCAGGAGAGAAGCACTGCTGTCTTTGAGTTTTTTCTCCATATGCATGTGATGAAGAAAGCCCCTCCTTGGAGCTAGGGCTCCAGTACATTCTCTATGGAGCCATGAAAGCAGGGACAGATTAATAAAACATCAGGGCTTCTTCAACTGGATTATCGTAAGTGGTTTTCCTGAGTGTTGGTTTGAGTAATGATCAGAGAGACAGGGATCCATAATCCTATTTATCTGAAACCATATAATCTTCCTGAAGCTCTCTAATGGTGCCCAACTCTTTAATTACAGAGCAGCCACAGGGGCTGCTGCAGCCAGGCCTACCTGCAAGCCCACTGCGGGGAACGAGGGCAAGGAGACCTCCCCGTCGGCTACCCTTCAGGCTCCGACCCCGCGGAATGCCCATCTTTCCCAGCGCTACGCCCCGAGTGATGCAGAGGAGCCATCAAGGCCGGCCAGCCGGCCGGCTGCTGAAAGGAGGGTTTGTTCGGTTCGTCAAACTGAGACTGCTCTGCCGGGGCCCAGCAGCGCCCTCGGGTCCCTGCGCAGCGCCAGGAGAGGCGCGGGAGCCCCGGGCAGCCCCGGGCAGCCGCCGGCCTCGCCCCGCCGGCGGTGCGGTGGCTGCCCGGGAGGCGGAGGCGCTGCCTCGAGGGGGTGTCTGCGCGGGA
>WBMZ01000947.1:0-23218 GCA_013400975.1 Atrichornis clamosus
TATATATATATATAAAGACAACAGTGAATTTACAATAATAAAAGTGAAAATCGGCCATGGGTGAGGCAGATGGTCCTTCCCCGCTGGGGTAGCAGCTGGTTTTGAGAATGGGGAGAAGGGTCCTGTGGGTCTCGGGGGACAGCCGTGAGCCCGGGGTTCCGTTCCTTGATCCGCTTGTCAGGCAAGTGGGGACAGGCGGTTCCTGGATGCAGCAGTCTGGAATTGCCCGTCCCTTCGGGGGTCCCCTGTCCCGCCCTCCCACTGTCCCTCCGGGCGGAGCCGGGCCCGGGAAGCCCCGGGAGGCGGAGTCGGGTCGGGGCTTTCCCGGCACCGCGGCCGGGGCGCGGCGGCCGGGCTGGGGCTGGGCTGAAGGTAAGCGGCCGGGCCGGGGTGGGCGTTCTCGGGGGATTGCGCCCGAGCGGCGCCGGGCACGGCTGCCTGCGCCAGCGGGACAGTGGTTCCCAGGGAAAGGGAGCCGAGCGGTCCAGGGGTTTAAAGGTCCTGCGCCGGGGCTGCCTGTCCCAGCACAAGGGCCCTCGGCCACTCCTGGGCTCCCTCTCGCCCCAGTAGCCTCGCCAGTCCCTGGCTGCCTCTGGGCCGGCCATGGGCCTAGCTGGGGTAGGGGATGTTGGGAAGATCCAGGCTGGAGAGACAGCTACTCTCTTGGAGTGGAGAGGAGACAGCAAGTCCCAGCACTGGCGCTTACACCCTTTTCCCTGTCGGTGGGGAAGTTGCTTATTTTCCTGTTTCTGTGTTGCCAGTGGATTGTGCCCCATCCTGCAGCTCTCCCTCTTGCCTGCTGAGCCCTGCCTGCACTGGAGCAGGGTTGGCCTGCTGCCCACTCCGAGGGGAACAGATCTGTACCCGTAGGCTCGGCAAGCTCTACCCCAAATGCAGCCGTGAACACCAGCACGGGAGTGGCACTGTGGGCTGAGTGGAAACCGGAGAGAGTGAGAGTCGGCAAACGCCGGGCTGACACTAGGAGGGGTTCTCTGAGGGCACGCAGATATACAGCTGGATTAATGGTTCGTAACACAACAGCAGAGGAGTTGATTTACAGGCCCTAGAGGAGAAAACCAGAAGATCAGTGGGTGGCTGGGGTTTGCCAAAACCAACTTGATAGCCACAATGGGAGTAATGGCATTTTATGCAGAGAGATACAAATGGCTTCAGTGCTGAAAGGCAGGCTGTCGGGAGGGGAAGGCTTGGACAGCTTTCAGGGAGAGGGGATATCTCTCTGCCATGCTTGCAGGTCAAGGACTTGGTTTCCAGGAAGGGTCTCAGAGCAAAGCCCCTGTGAATGCCATATGAGAGAGACTCATCAGCCTCTTGTCGGTAGGACTCCTGGGATGGAGCAGAGCACAGGATTTGTGCAGAAAGCAAGGTCAGGTATTTAGGGCCATCATTTGCAGGTGTTAGCAGACCCCAGGGAAATCAAAATGCGAAGGGAAGAGTATGTTAGAGGAGCAGCCAGCTGAGTGGCTGGAACACTGTATGTGTATGTCAGCTGTACACTAGCACAGTTCGGAGCAGGGCTGCGCTCGTGCTGCCTCCTGCGTTTCTGGAGCACCCTTTCCCATGGCTACTAAACACTACAGCCTCAGATAGACTGACGTATGTTTCCCTCCTGCCTGCAGGGCATCAGCTCTGCAAGTCAGCCGACTGTCATGGGAGGAAAGAAAATAGCACCTGCGTTACTAGGTCACGTTCAAGGAGCTGCAGGCATGAAAGAATGGCTTTAACTCACGCTGCTTGCCAATGGCTGGCCCTTAATTGAAGCAGTCTGGCTGGCACAGGGAGGCTGTGCCATCTGGCAAGGGTGCTGTGGCTGTGCTGCTCTCTGGGGCAGGGAGCTGGTGCTGCTCTGGGCAGTACCTTGCAGCTGGATTGCTGCTCTTTTCCCCTATTCCCAGCAATGCCCAGAGAACCCTCTGAACCCTAGAAAAGTGTGAAGATGGGGAGGAATTAGCCGAGCAAGTGTGAGCTGTATTTCAAGCCCACAATCCAGGTCAGACATGCTGGGTAACACAGAGCAGGGAATGCTACTGATGGAGGAAGGAGAGCTGGGTTGCCTTCTGGGATGTGTGGGGGATAAAAGCTAGATGTGCTACACTCCTAGGGGAAACCCTGGGTCCAGGCGGCCAGAGGGGCATGGCTGCTTGGCACAGGAGGCAAGAACTTCTTTTGAGAACAGGTCTGAGGTTGCTTTTCCAGGAACAAGGAAACAGGCATGGCACCGTCTCTGCTCGGCAAGCAAGGTGGGCTTCCTCCAGCACACACTGCACAAGTGTGCTGGCAACCTATGGCTGGCAACCTCCCAAGATCCAGAGCTGCATGGGCTGGGGAGACACAGACACAACTCCATGACATTCCTTAGTCATGGTGCTTGCTGGAACCAGTGGAAGTGTCCTGGGCAGCAATGAGTGAACTCTGAAAATCCGTCAAGAGGAGATGGGGCTGATGATGCTGGAGAAGGGGAGCTGTGCTATCCGAGGGGTACAGTCTGTTCTTGTCCAAGTTTTCTTCGAGCCTGGGCTCCCCCACAAGGCTGAGTGGGTAGGGTTCGAGGTGGCTGTTCCCAGCACACTGAGGAAGGATGTTTGTCCCTTTTTTCACCTCTCTGGAAAATCTGTGCCAGCAGACAGGGTGGCTGGCCGGTGATGGCAGGCTGAAGCTACCCAGGTGGGATGACTGGTGGAATCCCAACAGCAGGCAGTGTGTGCTGCTTCCCACAGGCCAGCAGGAGGTTGTGTCCATGTTCCTAGGCCTTCGGAAGCCCCTGCAGAAGGACAGGAGGGAGGTCCCGCCATTTTACAGTGCTGGATCGCAACCTTCTTTGCACCCTCCCTGGGACCTGCAGGTCCCTCAGACCCCACATTCCAGGCTGCACTGCTGTCTGGGATGCATCTCAGTGCTCAGGTGGCAGGCCAGCCAGGGAATACCTCAGGCCTGGGGTCACAGGACAGCCCCTTTGGAAGACCTGAGTGGCTGAAAAATCTCCTTGAAAAGGCTCTGTTCAGCTTCTGAAGAATATGAGTCACACACGGATTGAACAATCCCCTTCCTTCCCCTCTTCTCCCACGCACTCAAAATCCCCTGAGTGGGACCTGTAGCAACCACTGATTCAGAAATTCGTGGTATGAGGGCACCGTGGAGTCAGATATGGGGTTTTTTTTCTTTTCATTGGTTAGCGAGAAGAAATGTGGAGCGTGCCCAGAGGCTCTGCCCTGATCCTGCCCCTTTGCTAGAAGTCGCCGGTGGTTTTCCGTGGTCAGGCAGACCTTGACCCCAGCGGAACTCCTGTCTGTGGTGCTGGCAGTCCCTGTGGCAATGCTGGGGCTGGATGGGTTACTGAGACCAGCCTCTTCCTCTCCGGTGAGTAGGAGGGTGCGAGCACTGTGGGCGGCAAGGAGGGACCTCTGCCGCTGGCAGTGCCTTGCTGAGGTCGGCAGGAAGCATGCAGTGCTGAGTGCTGGGGCAGTGGGAGATGCTCCCACAGGGAGATCTGGGGCTGCCGCTTCCACGTTGAAGCCAGATGTTCCCAAGTGAGAAGGAGGGAATGGGAACACGGATAGCGAATGCCTCTTTCAGGCCACCTCCGCGGGAAGGATGCAGGGGCTGCTGTGTAAGTGGACATTGGGGGAGAGGGAAAGCACCACTTTGGGTGTCTGGCAAGGGGGGCTGCCACGCATTGGCTTCGGTCTGCAGAGTCCTGGAGAGATTCCCCTGGCCGTGGGGGAGCCAGCGGGCTTGGGGAGAGCGCTTTGGGGCGGCTGCTCCTGTTTCAGTCCAGAGGGGCTTGGAGGAGACGTTCCTGTGCGGGAGGCACGTCATCGGGGTGGGATGGTGGGGTAGGGACTTTGGGGGACCCAGGGGCTGCTGTCGGGCTTTATGGCGCGGGCGGGTGGTTTCAGCCGTGCTGCACTGCAGGTCTTGCTGGGGAAGGGCTGATGGCTCCGCAGCGGGGACTGCCGCCCGTAGCGGGACAGGCGGCCGGGGACGGCGGGGGCAAATCCCTCCGTGCTCCCGAGGGGAAAGCTCGGGACATCTGGCGCCCCGGGGCTGTCAGGCAGCGGCCGGGAGAGAATGGTCGGGGGAGGCGGGCGGGAGTGCTCCGGGATTTCCAGCCCGCCCGGGGCTCCGAGTCCAAAATCCCCAGACGACGAGGGGACAGCCCGTCTCATCGCCCCGGCCAGCGCAGGAACAGCCGAGCCGAGCCCCGCTCCCAGCCGAGCCGGGCCGAGCCCCGAGTCCCGAGTCCCGTGTCCCTTCTCCCCTGTCCCGTACCCCGTGCCCCGGGCCGGTCGGGCCGTGCCCCGGCCGCGGCGGGGCGGGGCGGGGCGGTGACGCGCGGTCCCGTCATTTCCCGGCTCGGCGGGGTTTCTAGGGACTTTCCGGAGCGGCGGTGCCTTCCTGCAGCCCCGCTCCCCGCTCAACCCCCCCTCTCCCCGCAGGCCGGCGGCCGGCTCCGCGCGGACATGGACGAGCAGTTCCAGCCCGTGAGTGCGGCACGGATCGATCGGATCGGATCGGCCCAGGGGGGTGTCACTGCCGGGTCCCGGCCCGGAGCTGGGCAGCGAGCAGTGCCCGACCCCACGGGTGGGGTGGGAAGTGGGGGTCTGTGCCTGCCTCCGGTGGGAGGGTCTGTGTCAGCCTCCAGGGTGGGCAAAGGGGATCTTCTGATGCCCGCAGGGATGGGCAGTGAGGGGTCTGCACCTGCCCACCTCTCTTCCCAGGGAGGGACAGTGGATCTGTGCCTGCCCCGATGGGGGTCTGTGCCAGACTGCCACTACCCGCCCAGGGTAGCTGGGGATTCCAGCCCCAACACAATCATCACACTCATCTTCCCTCCCATCTAGTGCCTGGATGGGATTGACTACGATGACTTCAGTTTTGGCTCCCACATGATGGAGCAAAAGGAGCCCTTGATGGAGACAGGTAAGGGCCCCTCTGGCTGTACCCTTCCAGGGGTCCCCAGCTACAGTGGGGTTTCCCAGCAGGCTGACTCATGCCTCTTAGTTCCCAGCAGCACCACAGTCTGTGTCCTTACTGGCCCCACTGTGGGCTGGCTGGGAATCCCTGTTACGTGCCACCAGAATGGGGCTTGTTCCATCTGACCCTGCTGCTCAGTCTAGCAGGGACTGCCAGGTTGGACTGTGACCTCCTGAGGCTCCCTGTTCTCCAAGTGACACAGCATCCTCTGGCCCTCCTCTCCTTTCCTCTCCAGTTGCTGCTCTGACTGCTGCTCCCAGCTGGGCTGTGAGAGCACAGGGGCCGGGGGCCCTGAGGACCCCCATGGGACCGACAGGGATCACATCACCTTCAGTACTGTCCCTGTACCTCCAGCATCCCTACTGGGACGCACTTTGGTTATCCCATGTTTCTCATCTGTACCTCTCCTTTTTATTCTCCAGTGGAAGGTCCCTACCTTGTCATTATTGAGCAGCCAAAGCAGGTAAGGATGTCACCCAGGTAAAGACAGGTGTCACTGTCACCTCCTGCTCTCATGGCATCAGGTTTAGGCCACCCTTGGCTGACCCCCTCTTTGCCTCTGCAGCGGGGTTTCCGCTTTCGGTATGGCTGCGAGGGCCCTTCACATGGGGGGCTGCCGGGAGCATCCAGTGAGAAGGGGCGCAAGACCTATCCCACCGTCAAGGTGAGCACTGCCATGGGAAGGGGATGGAGCAGTGTCTTCAGCCAGTGGTGCGTGGGCATCAGGAGGGAGCCTTGAAGGAAGGACAGCAAATTGTCTCATGGTGCTGGAGGGATGGGAGGGTTGTGCAGAAGGGGTGGTGGCTATGGGGAGGGATAACAGGGATTGTAGAGAGTCCTGCAGGCTCCTGGCTTATTGTACCTGACTCCCATCTCCGTTCTCCCTGCAGATCTGTAACTACACAGGGATGGCCCGGATTGAGGTAGACCTGGTGACGCACAGTGACCCTCCTCGTGTGCATGCCCACAGCCTGGTGGGCAAGCAGTGCAATGAGGCTGGCAACTGTGTCACAATCGTGGGACCCAAGGACATGACAGCTCAGTATGTGTAAGGGGGACCCAGGGTGGTCTCTTGCCTATGTGAGGTGGCTGTGGGTGCTACCTGCAGCTTACAAGATGGGGAGAACATAGGGGTTAGTGCACCCTAGAGCTGGGTTTGCTGGATGGGGTCAGCAGTGTATTTAGACAAGTTCATTGTTACAGTCCTGTCCCCTGATATTTTTGCCTGTCTGTGGAGTTTGGCATAGGCAACTTAATTTGGGCTTCTGTCCTCGGGGTTGCAGCTCACCAGCTTTGCAGATGAGTTTTGAAGGCAGCCTTAGTCACAGGGTTATTCTGCAACTGTAGCAGTTGTTCTTAGGTATCCAGTCTCCAATCGGCTTGGTCCCCTTTGCATTCCTCTGGCCTTCAGTCCTCCTGGTCTTGTCTTTGACAGCCTTTTGGACCTGTCAGCTGTGGGAACCCAGAGTTTCCAGGCTCCTTTCCTCTTCTCTGTGGTTGCTCCTCATCTGCCCCACATACGTTGACTCACTGCTGCCTGAGTGGCACTGTGCTGTGCTCAGCTCCTTCCCAGCTGCAGGAGACTGTGCCAGCCGGCTGCTCCCAGCCTTGACACTCCCAGATCCCAGCAGGTTTCCTCTTTTCCAGGTTCAGCAACCTGGGTGTGCTCCACGTCACCAAGAAGAATATGATGGAGATCATGAAGGAAAAGCTGAAGCAGCAGAAGATGCGGAACAGGAGCCATCTGCTGACGGGTGAGGGCAGCCTGGGGACTCAGTGGCCTCGGCACCACCGACTGACAGTTGCGGGGCTGGGGTTAGCATGGGGCAGGGGTGGGTGGGGGTCCTGGAACGCTATCCCCATGCCCAGCCTGACGATATTTCCCTCTGCCGTGGCAGAGGTGGAGCTGCGTGAGATCGAGCTGGAGGCAAAGGAGCTGAAGAAGGTGATGGACCTGAGCATTGTGCGGCTGCGCTTCACTGCCTACCTCCGTGACAGCAGCGGGAACTTCACGCTGGCCCTCCAGCCTGTCATCTCAGACCCCATCCATGACAGCAGTGAGCATGGGGCCAGCCTGGGAAAGGGACAGGGCAGGGTGTGGTAAGGAGGTGAGGGATGCTCTGTCTGCACAGTGACTCGCAACACCTCCTCTTGCTCTGCAGAGTCCCCAGGAGCTTCCAACCTGAAGATCTCACGGATGGATAAGACGGCGGGCTCTGTGCGGGGAGGAGATGAAGTCTACTTGCTGTGTGATAAAGTTCAGAAAGGTAAAAGCCATTCTGTCCAGCTGAAACCTTCTGGAGGGGCTGCCGCAGGAGAGACCCGGGGTCCCTGGGTAACCAGGGATCTGTGTCCCTGGAGTCTATCTGGGGTGAGGAGACAGGAGATGCTAGCACCACTTCTCTTCCCAGATGACATTGAGGTGCGTTTCTATGAGGATGATGAGAATGGCTGGCAGGCCTTCGGGGACTTTTCTCCCACGGATGTGCACAAGCAGGTACAGGGGAGATGGGGAGTGTCCTGCTGTGCTCCAAGGCAGACGGATGCCCTGTGGGGTGAGGGAGGCCCGTCCCTAGCTCCAGGGACGAGCAGGACCTCATGTCCATCATGTCCTGCCCACAGTACGCCATCGTCTTCCGCACACCCCCCTACCACAAGCCCAAGATCGACCGTCCTGTCACCGTCTTCCTGCAGCTGAAGCGAAAGCGGGGCGGGGATGTGAGCGACTCCAAGCAATTCACCTACTACCCCGTGGTGGAAGGTGAGCACCCGCCATGCAGACTGGCATGTCCCCTGCCACCAGGGCTGCCCCTCACCCTGCTGCCCTTCTCTTCCCACAGATAAGGAAGAAGTGGAGAGGAAGCGCAAGAAAGTCCTGCCTCAGTTTCCTCAGCACTTTGGAGGTGGCTCACACATGGGGGGTGCTGGTGGCGGGGCCGGGGGCTTTGGCTCTGGAGGAGGTGAGTGGGGATGCCTCTTCCCCTCCCCGCTAAGACTCGGCCCTGGGGGCTCCGTTCTGCTCACCTGTCCTCTGCCTTGCCTTGCAGGTGGGAACCTCAGCTTCCCATACTCTCCTGGACTGACCTACAACAGCATCTACTCCCCCGGCCCCCACCCAGTGGGGAGCTACCAGGGGGGTGTGCAGATGAAGGGCCCCGAGGCAGAGGCTCCTGGGAGCGACAGGCAGGCACCTGCAGAGAGCACCTGCTGCAAGGAGCTGCAGAAGCACGGTAGGAGGGGCTGAGCTTGAGGGAGGGCTGGGGGACATTGCTCAGGAGATGAGGCATGGGTTGGGGACCTTTTGGGGTTGGATGCTGCTCTTCACACCTGGGGGATGCAGAAGGCTGAATGGGGCTGCTGCTCCTGGAGGTGACGTCCTGCTCTGCCCCCCAGCCCAGCTGTGTCAGCTGTGGATGCTGGCGCTAGCCCGTCGCAATGCCCATGCCCTGCTCGACTACTCGGTCACCGCTGACCCTCGCATGCTGCTGGCAGTCCAGAGGCATCTGGCCGCGTCACAGGATGAGAACGGAGACACGTGAGCACACGAGGCGTTCGGAGGGAGAGTGTGGGGGTCTTGTTGGCCATTAGAGCCATTACGGGGGCAGCAGGGAGTACTTGGAGAAGCATGGAGCTGAGCTGGGGGCCATCCCACTCTCTCTACAGGCCTTTGCATCTCGCTATTATCCATGAGCAGACGGCTGTGATCAAGCAGCTGATCGACATCATTGTTAGCATCCCCAGCCAGCATATCATCAACATCTCCAATAACCTGCAACAGGTACATGTTTCTCAGAGCAGCCAGTTCTCCTCTACCTGGGAGTCGTTCCTCACTCTTGTTTTCCAACCCTGGGGGCTCCTGTTGCTCCCCTGCTGAGGGGAGGCTGCAGATCTGAACAAGTTGCAGCTACTGGTGGTACAGGACTTGGCTCCTCTTGTGAGTGCTGCTGAGGGTGTGCTGCTGTCCTGCAGACTCCGCTGCATCTGGCAGTCATCACTAAGCAGCCCCAAGTGGTCCAGCTCCTGCTGCAAGCCCGCGCTGACCCAACCTTGCTGGACCGCTACGGCAATTCCCTGCTGCACCTGGCACTCCAGGCTGGCGATGAAGAGATGCTGAGGACACTGCTGGCTCACCTGGGCTCGGCTGCCCCTTATCTGCTCCGTCTGCCCAATTTCCATGGTGAGTGGGCTGGAGGATGATGGGCAGGACCCCAGTGGTGCCATCATGTGCTTGGCCAGAAGGCTACTGAGCCTGTCCCCCTTTTGCAGGCCTCCTGCCTGTGCACTTGGCCGTGAAGGCAAGGAGTTTGGCTTGCCTGGATCTGCTGGTCAGGACAGGAGCAGACGTGAATGCAGTGGAGAGGCAAAGTGGGAGGACGCCACTGCACCTGGCTGTGGAGATGGAGAACCTGAACATGGCCACCCACCTGGTGAAGAAGGTATGGGGCTGCTGGTGTGGTGGTGGCTGTGGGACAGGGGTGGGATGCAGCCTCCTACAGGCTCCTGGCAGAAGTGGGGGCTCCCCTGAGACGTTGGGGTGACAGGGTGTAGGAGGAGCAGTGCCCAGGCAGCCCATCCTCATGGCCTTGCACATTTCTTAGCTGGGAGCAGACGTCAACAGCCGGACTTTCGCTGGGAACACCCCTCTGCACCTGGCTGCTGGCCTGGGCTCTCCCACCCTCACCAAACTGCTCCTCAAAGCTGGTAAGGCACTGCCCTTCCTCCTTTCCCTTCCCTCTCCATAGTCCTGTCTGCCTGTGCTGGGAGGTGCCGGGAACAGGGTCAGACTTCTGGGCCCACCTCCCTTCTGGGGGCTCATTCCACCCTTTCCTGACAGGGGCAGATGTTTTGTGTGAGAATGACGAGCCCATGAGCCTGTCCTCGTCAGAGGCCAGCAGCGACACGGACACTGACCCCGAGGAGCAGGAGCTGACCATGGAGCTGGGGGAGCCAGCCCTGGCTGCGGAGCACAGCACCAGCCCCAAGCTCCCCACGCAGGGGCACTGGCTGGCAGGGCACAGGCAACGCCGCTGCCATACGTCCCTGGACCTGACTCGGAGCCAGAAGGTGTGTGGCACGGCAGGACAAACTCCCTGGGAGTGTTTCTGTGCAGGCCACAGTGTGGATGGGGCAGAGTTCCAGGAGATGCTCCTGTGAGGATGCCTGTGCTCCTCCACGTCCTGGGGAGATCCATAGTGTGAGAAGGCGATGGGGGATCTGGGCACTCCGTTGGGGGATGCTGACATCTGTGTCTGTCTGCAGGTGCGGGAGATCCTGCTGCAGGCCTCCCAGCAGGGGCCCAAGGCAGAGCTGCCCACTGCCCCCCAACCAGGTGAGCAGCCCCCTTCCCCCCTGCCAAAAGCACCACACGCAGGCAGGGCAGCACTCTCCCGGCAGCAAGGATGGGCAGCATGTGATGGAGGCACGTTTCCCACACAGGGAAGGTCCTGTCGCTAGACAATGAGGCGCTGCAGGGGCTGGAGCAGCTGCTGAACAAGGACTGCAGTGGGTCAGACTGGATCGAGCTGGCCAAGCGCCTGGGGCTCTGCAGCCTGGTGGAGACCTACAAGGACACTCCCTCGCCCAGTGTCAGCCTTCTTCGCAGTTACGAGGTCAGTGCCTGGCTGGGCTGCCCCTGTCCTGCCTGCCTCTCCGGCCATCGGCCCTGCTCACTGCCCTCTCTCTGCAGCTGGCGGGCGGCAGCCTGGGGGGACTGCTGGAGGCGTTGGACTCGATGGGGCTCCACAATGCCGTGAGGATGCTCCAAAAAACTGAGGCACTGGAGAAGCTGCAAAGCACAGGTACAGAGAGGGCTGGGTTGGGGGTGGCAGGGAGTGTCTCTGCTGCCCACCCTGTTGCCCCATCGCTAAGAGCAGCCGGGAATTGCTTTGCAGAGCTGAAAGAAGACAGTGCCTACGGCAGTGAGTCAGTGGAGGAGGAGCAGGCGCCCACGCTGGCCCTGAAGCCGGGGAGTGAGCTGCCCCCCAGCCAGCAGCCACAGGTGCACTGAGGAGCCAGCAGGCCCCATGACCATCCAGGGGGCTGCACTGCCCTCTGCCTTGCCCACACAAGTGCCTTCCAGACTTGGGGTCTGGCTGCCTGGACTCAGGAGGATGGGATGCAGCTGACTCCTGCCCGTCTCTGCTCTTATTTAATGGTCCCTCTTCTGAATAAAAGGACAGAGTTTCCATTAGTCTTTGCCCTCCCTCCCTCCAGCCCCAGCAGTGAGCTGGTGGGCACTAATCACCCTGAACCCTGCCTGGGTCTGGGAGTGTGGCAGCAAGGAGACAGCTGCCAGCCGCTCCTCAGCATCCCTCTATGCCGGGGCTGTCCCCAGCCATAGGGAAGAAACCACAGCACACCCAAGAAGTGAAGAGCAAGTTTTACTTCAGTAACTGAGAGAAGAAGCTGTACAAAGGTTTTTTTTCCCCCCCCCCCCCCAAGCCCCCTGGGGCAAGGGTGGATTTTTTTTTTTTTTTTTGCAATAGACTCAAAAGAGCAGAATAAAAAGTTTTGACACATTCGCAAAGTCAGTGCTGAAACCAGCCAGGTCCCAGGTGGCTGAGAACTGCGTGTATGCCAGTCCCCTACTCGCAGCCCTTCTGCTGTGCCTGGACCCCTTTCTGGGCAATCCTGGAGCCATGCCCCATCACCTGCACCTTGCTCTGGACAAGCATCCTTCACCCCACTCTGGAGTGGGGGGGGCTGCCCCAGTCTGCCACTCACCTTGGCAAGGAGGAAGCCCGTGGCTGAGGAAGGGGCTGCACCACTGCTGCTGCAGCATGAGGACTGCAGCACTGCAGACCAGGCTTTGCCGGCAGCCTCCAAGGCCCCGGCCCCCCATTGGAAAAGAGGTGTGGGAAGGAAAGCTGGCTCCAGCCTGTGCCAGATCCATAGGGCAGTGGGGACCCCCACATCAACCCTGGCTCCAGGGGTCACTGCCCCCCTGGGAGTACTTACACACCGCTCAGGGCCCACCGTGCCCTGGGTACGACGCTCACACCCAGGTGCTGCAAAGAGCCAGTCCAGGCTGCTGGCAGTGGGGGGTGGGGAATGGGGTCATGAAGCACCAGTGCATCAGCCTCCCATGCAGCCACAAGTGCAGCAATGGGTGCTGCCATCCCAAGGCTGCCTCCTTGGTGCTGGCAGCCACAAGGCTGTCTCCCCGAAGGGTTGCTGGTGCTGAAGTGGAGCTGGGGAGCAGGCAGCAGCAGCACACACGGGAGCCCATGCTCAGCTTGCTGCAGGGGAGGCGGCGGGGGCTGGATCTCCCCCTGAGTCCTTGTAAAAACCTCTTTCCCCCAGAGTGCAGTGCCTACAGGATATGGCTGGGTTTGTGGTTTTGGTTTTTTTACACAGTTCCCAAAAAGCATCAAAAGTAGCCCCCAAAAAAACCTCCCCAGTGGTCAGCTCGATCTGGTACTAAAAAGTGCAAAACTGTATCACAAAAACTGTTCAAAAGTTGTAAGAAAGCGGGGAGGGTGCAGAGGTGACTGAGGTGACAGAGAGAGGACCGGGTGCCATTGCCCTGGCTTCCCTGGCCACCAGCCCCAGGAGAGGGGACAGGCTAGGGCTGGCCCCCTCCCATCTACCCCCATGGCACGATGGAGCTGGAGAAGAAGTGGCCGCTGGCTTTGTTTTGCTGCATTTCTGTCTTTTTTTTTTTTTTTAAACCATTGAAGAATTGAACCCAGCGGGTAGGTTTCAGTTGCTCCCCCTCCTCAGGGCAGCAAGAGTAGGTCCTGCAGCCAAGTGCAGGACAAGGAGGGGCAGGAACGAGTCTGATGGGGCCAGGCAGCTCCTGCAGGCAAGGACTGGGGACCGTCCTGCTCTGCCACTGTCTCCGGTGGAGGGGCCGCGGCCCTGCATGGCTGGTGCTGGCGGCTGCAGAAGGGCTGTCACGCCCTCCAGCTCAGTGCCGCAAACAGACGGACACATGCAGGGTCTCGGCGGGCACACGGCCCCTACCCCTATGCCGGGAGGGACAGGAACAGAGCTGCAGCGCAGGCAGCTGAGGCCCCTCACTTACGACTTCTGGGGGTGGCCAGGGGGCTGGCGGCCAGCGCGCTCCGAGACGTTGCGCTTCACCTTGGTGGTTGTGCCGGAGGGCTCTGCGTTGAGCGAGGGGCTGGAGCGAGACTTCTTCAGGCCATCGTCCTCCCCACCCGCTGTGTCAAAGAGGGTGGACTCAAATGCTGCCAGGTCCTCAGAGCCAGCCTTCAGCTTGGCCCGCAGCAGCATGGCATAGGTGCCATAGCGGGATTTCTGCGGAGCACAGTGCAGCAGAGAAAGAGGTTGGCAAGCTGGGCACTGTCCCAGAGGCATCCCTGTATGTGGGGGATGCTCATGGTCCCTCCAACCCAGCCAGCATCCCAGGGCAGAGGAATGCTTGTGGTCCTACACCACAGCAGTGGCACAGTGTAATTCAGCTGATGGGATGGGTTGGTCCCATCACTAAGGATGGCCAAACAGGCAGGGACAGAGGGTCTGAGAGCAGAGGGGGGTGTCTTCCAGCTCACCTCAAACTCCAGGTATTCTTCCTTCTGCTTTAGCTCCTCATACTCCTTGCCCTTCACCTTCTTCTCAGGAAGTGAAGAACGATGCTCCAGCAGTTCCGCTGACATAGTCTTAAACTTGGTCTCGTGGTTCTTCACCTGCTCCTCCTGGGGAAGGATGGCACCCTGTCAGTGCCCTGCTCTGCACCCTGATAGTATGAGCTGGCCCAGGACAGGTTTTTCTCCTTCTAGGACCAGCTAGGATCTCAGCTTCTGCTTCTGTGATTTTTTAACTTTTTTTTAATGGCAGGCAAAATCAAAGGCCCTTGGGGGCAATCTGCTGTCACCTCATAGTGGGGCTGATTGCAGTCTTAAAGCAGAAGAATTTAATCCCTCTAAAACTAGGCTGGTGTTTTTTTTAAATCCTTTCTGCTCTATGAATAACTGCCCTGGTACACATGAGTGCCAGCTAATCCCCCCAGCTAGTTGCCTTTCAAGGTCCCTGGCAGGACCTTGCAAGTTGTGATGTGGGACCATATTCTCCTCCATGGTCTGACCATCATTTGACTCCAGCCCCACAGGTAGGAGCAAGACCTCACTCTCTGCCCCCAACCTCAGTACCCCTTCGCTCTGTCTCCCCCTCAGCCCTTCACCTTGCTGGGGAGGCAGCTGGGTGCATGGCACCACACAGATCCCTCCACAGGGGAAAATGCCACTGGCAGACCCAGGGGGTTTGTTCCAGTCTCAGCATTCCCCCCACACCATGGCCCACCTGGGACAGCCTGGTGCAGGAGCTGGGCAGCAGTGGGCGGCTGAACTTCTTCTGGGAGCCGATGGCTGCGGGGAAGGGGGGCGCAGAGAACATGGCTGCCACCACATTGATGCGTGTGATCCACGAGTGCATCTGTTCGGGGTTCCTGAGGAAAAAGGCCAAAATACAGACGGGCTATCTGTGTCAAAGGCAGAGGGATCTGCTCTGCAGACAAGATCTGGGTCCCTCAGGCCTGGCCCTGGCCAGCCATGGCACCTGTCTACCCACAGCTAACTTGAGCCCAGCAGGATAGGAAAAAGAGGAGCTGGGCCAAGCTCAGCACTGACACCAGGTCCCTCTCCTTCCAGAAAGGTCCAGGACAGGAGTGACCAAGGTAGCCCTAAGCTCCATCCCACCCTCTGCTCCAGTCAGATGAGTCCCTGTGCCCCAGCATGGGGCCCAGCCAGTGATCCTGGAGGACTCACTGTGCTTGGAAAAGGAAGACCCTCCAGTCAGCTGTCCTGAGGTAGAAGACGTTGGGTCGCTTGCTGTAGTCAGACGCCCGTGTGGCAAGCGAATGGTGGATGCTAATAGCATTCTTCAGTTCCTCTTCTGCCAGCGCCTTCCCTGGCTTATACTCCTCCTGCAAATCATGGGGTGTTTCAGAGCCAGCTCAGGGATGCACCCCTATGAGTCAACTCTATGAGGTTTCAGGAACTGCAGACTAGTGCTGGCAGTGGCAAGGCTCGGAGATCATCCTCCACCAGGCAGCTGCAGACTCTGCTTCCAGCTCATGCTACACCCCTGGAGAGAGGCTGCACAACCTGATTACACTGGCTTGGCAACACCAGGGGGGCTGTTCCCCACTGCCCCCAGTTTCCTGTGTATCCCTCCACGGAACTGGATGTGCAGCCCAACCCCCCACCCAAGGCAAAGACCCCACTGCCCCTCTCTCACCAGCCAAGCCCCCTGCAGGCAGGGCTCTCAGTTAGCAGCTCTTTTCACTTCCCATGCTGAGCCCAAACGCCCTGGAAACAGGGATGTCACCAGATCCCCAAGCAACAGCTCAAGCACGCAGGACGCTGAGTCTGCTTGGGCCAGGCTTTGCAGTGCCGTGTGCTGGAGCCCCTCTCTCACTGCTGTGGAGACTCCTGTGATCCACCCTCTGGGCTGGGGACAATCCCTCTCCCTGGTGTGGGTGCAGGTGGCTCTGCTGCTGCCTACCTTCTGCAGGTAGAGAATCATCCCCTTCAGGATAGCATTGAAGGGCTTCCAGCCGCGCTTCCCTCGAGGTGCTGCCGGGGAGGAGAGAGCAGCTCAGACGTCAGCCTCAGCACTAAGCGGGAGGGAAGGCACCCCCCCATTCTCCTCCAGCCAGCCCTGCCACGACGCACGTCACCCCACCCCCGGGACGGGCAGCACGCCAGGACTGTCCCCGCGCACCTGAGCCCGTGCCGGCCGCGTGGCTGGCAGATGGTGCTGCTGGCAGGGGGGCCACTGCCGCCTCCCGGGGCCAGCGCTCTGCGCCCCCCCTGCGCTCCCCGCCTCGCTGCTTGTGCTCGACTTCACCACTGCCTCCCTGCCCAGGGATGGGGACAAGGCGGTGCTGCCTGCCAGGTAATGCTGGCTTTGAAGGGCGGCTGCATCTAATCAGATCTAGGCAGCATTAGATGTCCAGGGCTTAAAAGGGATTTTATGGGGAATACGGTGAACGTGCCTCGCAGTGCCCAAGCAGCTGCAGCCCGCTGTGTGCCTTGTATATCACACCGCAGGACACCTTCCTTCAGCCCAGCAATCCTGTGACAGAGGTGCAGCCCCCAGGGATCACACCCCTTTCCCAGCACTGCTGGCAGGGGCTTCGTTTCCCGCCTGCTCTGCCTCTGCCTGGCCCTGATGGTGGGGCGGATGGGCAGGGAGAGGCTTTCCAGCTCCTCAGCATGAGGGCTGAATTATGCCTGCCATAGCCAGACAGACAGGGCACAGGGGATTTAGGCTGGAGGCTGGCACGATGCTACAGTCTGACATCACGTAGTGACTCCTGCCCTGCTTCCCACTGAGTTCTGGAGTTCACTGGTGCCCTCTTGCCCCAGGTGTCTCCCATGGGCTCCCCAAGCACCTACTTTTCTTACAGTCGGGATCAGCGTGGATCTTGCGGACTAACAGCCCATGCTTGTAAGTGGCAATGCTGGAGTCCTGGGAAAAGTCCAGAAAGGGGTTACTGCAGCTGCTGATGCGCTTGATGGACTTTGGGTTAGGATCTGCCAGCTCCGAGAGGGACTTTCTCAGCTCCTCCTCATCTCTGTCAATGAGATTGGGTGGGGAAAGGGTTTGTTACGCTTCTGGGAACAGCAAATACCAAGGTCCCCACTGGCCGGTGCCACTTTTAGGCCTGGCTTCTGAAAGGGAAGCCAGAAGCAGCAGGCCAGGATGAGCAGTCTCCCATCACCACTGTTAAGCATCTCAAACACAGCCATGCCCATGTGCTCATGTTCCTTTAGACAGCTGAGGTGCTGCCTGGCTCCTTGAAAGATAAGGCATTGGGGTGTCTGCTGCTGATTCAGGGTGGGACACCTGCCTGCCCCAGGGAGTAAAGAACCTTTTTAGGGAAGGGGTGTAACTGATACAAGACAGGCTGATGAGCCAGGAGCCGTGGAGGAGCAGCACTCCAGGCCTTGGCAGTACCACAGCCCCACAGTCCATGGTGTACAGGCTCACAGGTCCTCAGTTGGTAGGAGGGAGGGTATAGAATGGAACCCTCCCACAAAGAGAGACCTTCAGGGTGGCAGCCAGACTACAGAGCCCAGAGTCCGAGGCAAAGGGGTGCAGGGAGACTGTAGTGGGAAGGGCTCAGGCAGTACCAGCCAAGGACGGGAGCAGGTGTCAGGATGTAGGCAGCCCTCTCCCACCAGGTCACGGACCCTCACTGTGGGCAGGCTGCACAGGTGCTGCTCCCCACCGCCCGCAGGAAGATGTGGGAGCCCAGAGCTGCTGCCTTCCCGCTCCCTCAGCCGCTCGCTGCTAATTAAACCCCTCAGCATCTGCCGGCGTCTCCATGGCAGCGGTCGAGCGCATCGCTCAGCACTGGGTACCACCGGGCTGATTAATCCCTGCAGCGCAGGCGCTGCCGCTCCTGCTGCGGGAGATGGCAGCTGTGGGCGAGGGTGCAGGCACCCTGTGGGGCCCCAGCACAGCCACAGCACCTCCAGAGCCTGCCTACTCCCACCCTGGGCACAGCCATCAAGGCATAAAGCCATGCCAAAGCTGCAAGAAGCTGGCCTCAGGTGGCTTTCCCCCAGCACACTTGGGAAAGGGGCCCCATGGCACTGCTGAGGGCAGCCAGGGGTACATTGCTGGAACACCCATCCCATCCCATCCCATCCCATCCCATCCCACCTCATCCCATCCCACCTCATCCCACCTCATCCCATCCCACCTCATCCCACCTCATCCCATCCCATCCTGAGCTCGCTCTTCCTCCCTCATCCTCACAGGGGCACCTGCTCTGCAGCATCATGGCTTGTGCAGCCTGTGGGCTAGGTGGACTCACTGCCCACCCAGGACCAGGCAGCAGCATCCCCCGCAGGGGTACTTACATGGCCCACTGCAGCTTCTCGTTCTTGATGGAGCCATACAGCGTCTGCAGAGAGAAGAGCGGGCGGATCAGCAGGAGAGCGGTGCCAGGTTGCAGGGCTGCTCCAGGGAACAAAGGAGGCACACCAGACTGGCTGAGAGGCACTGGTGGTTAAGGTAACCTCATGTCAGTTTGTTCTGGTCCAGCCCTGTCCTGGCTGGGCTAGCCAGCTGACTTTGTTTTAGAGTTACAGACACCTTCTCCTGGGGACCACAGGAAATGCAACCCCTCACACACCCCAGGCACAATGCTTGGGATGGCCCTGGCATTTTCTCCACTCCTACCCTTCCTCTCTGTGGGCCTGTGATAGCGCCACAGTGTTAGCAGTATAATGGTGAGGCACACCTAACATTTCCAAGTGCTTGGGAGAGCTGTTTCTCCCCATTCCTAGGAGTTCCAGGCTGGTAAAAGTGACAGCCTTCAGAAGGCCTGAGCCTAAGGAGACCAAGCTTTTGGGAGAGACTTTGCTGCTGCATGCTTTCACCCCACTCAGTGGAATCTCAGCCTGCTCTGGGGCCTCCAGCAGCTCCATGCCATGAGAGACCACAGACAGCAACCTCGCTGCGGTTGGCCACCTGCCCTGGGCTGGCAGAGACAGGCTCATGGCAGCACCCAGCATTCCCCAGCAATGCACTGGTCCCACAGGAGTATACTACTTTGTGAGAGACTTCAGCACAGTGCTGGCCCTGCACTGGCAGAGTCCCTGGCATAGTGTTGTTTATGAGGCTCTCAGAGAACCCTGTGGCTGGTCCAGGCAGTGCTTGGAGTGGTTGTGGCCTGTCCTTACCCACTCCCCAGCACTGCTAAACACTTCTGCCTCCTTGGAGACCCAAATACCACCCATTTGAGAAAGGCAGGATCTGCTGCCTGTATTTCAGCACAGGAACAAGCTAAGCCTGCCTGTAGCAGGATTCTCAAGGACCCTGCTCCCAAGTGTTTGTCCGGTCTGAGCTGGGTGTAAGCCAGCAGTGCTTAGCACAGCTCTGCAGTCAGGGAGGCTCCAGAGAGGGTTTCAATACAGTGCTCACAGAGGGCTTTGGAGCAAGATCTGGAAGGCATCATCCTCAGAGGAAAATAATCGAGTCTTGCACAGGCTGTTCATGCAGCTGTCAACATCTATCACTGGGCCAGAGACTGCTGCTGAGAGGATCTTGCTGGTGGCTGAGAAAGTACAGCTGGAGGCGTGCATGGGCCCAGGAATGCTGGCCAAGAGACAGGCCCCAGCGGTGTCCGGGGAAGGGACATCCATCACTCCAGAGAGGCACAGCAGCCAGGATGGAGCGGGAACCCAGCTCCTTCCACACTTTCCCATCAGGGAAATGCTGGCATAGCACCAGCATGCTTCTCAGAGGAGGGAAGGGATCGTCCCAATCTAGCAGGCACAAAGTAGGGCTCAGTCATCTCCTGGGAAGACAGGAGACCTATAAAGGGGTAATGGCCTCAGAGCCTGAGAGATTTTACTCCAGCCCCATTTGTGCAGTCCCAGTGCCGGAGGGGCAGGATGCTGAGTTGTGAGCAGGAGGTACCCATGAGCAGCGAGGCAGCCAGAGGAGCAAAGAGACTTAGAGAAAAACCTGGGGGGAAAAAAGCCATCCAAAGCCCTGCAGAACATAATCTGAGAACAGAGCAGGGGGATAAGCAGGATCTCAGAGCAATGGAGATGATAAGGAATCACCATGGGAAACAGAAGGTAAAGGATCTTACTGCCAGAGATGCAACTGAAAGATGCTGAGAACCAACAGACACAAAAAGGATACTAAAAAAAATGGCACAGAGAAGTGGAAACTGGAAACAGCAGAAAAGCACCTCAGAAAGAGCGGACAGAATGGGACACATGGCTTGGCTTCCACCTAGCTCATTGGTGATACAGAGAGGTGTCAGCTCCCTGCCTCAAGGAAGGGAGATGTGAGCCAGCTGAGAGGGGATTCTGGAGGGCAGGGCGAGGTGCCACACTGGAGAGGACCCCAGCCCCGTGCAGGGCTTGCGGGAGGATTGCTGCTGAATGCTGAGTGAACGAGCCGAGAGCAGAAGATGCTCGAGGAGTAATTCTGGATGGCACAGTGCCGGATAACAGCCTGGCAGAGTACTGCATTACAGAAACATGGGCTCTGGGACTGTTGGTGAATACTTCAAAGGCTGAACTGCCTTATGGCTTCAAAAGGCTCCAGCTGCCCTGCTACAAGACCCAACAACATCCCACCAAGCCTATTGCCAGCACGGGCTGCCAAGTACCCCACCTCAGAGATAGGGAGCAGGAACTGCTCAGCACTTCTATGCAAGGTGACAATGAGAGGCAAACAGGGAGACTTTGGGATCAAGACGGCAATGCAAAGCTTTACAGCTACACTTAAATCCAGGCAAAATTCTGCTTGGCTAAATGCCAACCCCAGCCAAGACCAATCTCAGGAACAAAGCTGGTGGACTCAGCCCAAGTCCTAGCTGAGAAGATGCATTCCAGCCACAAAGCCCACTCTGCTGTTCTGGTCCTGTGGCAGAACCACTGCCTGTCAGTCCAAAAAAGTCTGGACTCTTTGGTACATAGATCATTTCTGCTGGGGAAGCGCAGGCAATGCAGGCTCCTCAAGTCTAACTCACAACCACGTCAGCAGAGACCAGAGACACCAGATTCATCGCTCAGCAGGTCCCTCTCTCCAGGCTCTCTTTGCTCCATGGATTCATTTCCCCTGGGCCTAAAGGATGGCAACTCTTTGACATCTCTGAGCTTGCAAGAACTACCCAAGAGAAAGTGGCCACATGCCACTATGGATGTCCCCAAGCATGGCTGGGGTTTTTTGCCACTGCTCTGGGTTATGAGCTCACTGTTGCAGCATGCCAGGCCAGCCAGCCAGCTCTGCCCTAGACATGCGCAACACTGAAGAGACCTGGGAATATACTGTCCCAGTGGGATTTCTAACTGAATCAACATCCTTCATTTCTGCTTTCCCTCCCGAAAGCAAGCTGAGATCTGTCCCTGAGTCCTGCTCTACCAAATGTCTCAAGAAGAGGTGAGGGGCTGCACTGGCAAGAGGCAGGTAGCTCTGATGTTCCAGCCCAGCCATAGCACCAGCTCTGCTGGGAACAGCCTACGCAAGCCGGGCAGGGAGAAGACACCCCGCTTCAGCTCCTGAGCTTAGACCAGACCAGAGGTGAGATGCAGTGCTGGTTTGGGGAGCTGGGCAACAAGCTGGCCTGAACACAGCTTTGGCACGGGACTGTACTGAGGGCTGTAGCCCAATACTCAAGTAACAGATGCAGGTTAAGGCAGGAATTTAGGCATCTGGATAAGGATTTTAACCCTTTCTAGAGTGCCTCTTTTATGCATCATAACTCTTATGGACACATCCCCTTTCCAGTCTGCTAATTCCTCTGCTAAACAACACAGTGCTCAGCTCTCCATACAGGAAGATGTCCTGTGCATGCCAAGGCTCCCCTTCCCCTTGCCAGCCCTTTGACCAGCCATGGGTGCACGACATTCTTCAAGACAGACTTAACAGCCACCAAGTGCCCTCCCCGCAGTCATTCTATCTCTCTCTGTGCCTGGCAGCATTTCTATATGAGAGCTCAATTGCTGGCTGTCCCCAGCTTTTCCTTAGCAAAGCATCTACACTACACCCAGCCACAAAGCTCTGTGAGGTCCCCCAGGCATGCAGACCCCCCAGCTGCACATATCCGAACAGCAGGGTCAGATCAGGGCTGTATGTCAGATGGAACTGTACCTATGTCGGGTCCCTAATTCACCCTGGCAGCCCCCCCCGCCCCTCGGCTGCCTGCACAGCACGCACAACCCATACTCAAGAACAACTCATCACCTGGCAAACACCAGCCCTGCTGCATACACCCCGTGTCTCCCCCTCCCCTTCACTGCAGAGGGGCTCCTGCGTGCACACAGAGCAGAGTAACTTGGGGACAGTAGAATGGGCTGCCACGGGGTCTTCTGCATCACCTTCCACCCTGCTGCAGTCACGAGTGGCAGCAAGTGGCAGCTACCCATCCTGGCCCCACACTTTCGATTCAGTAACATTATAACCTGCACCAATCTCTTTTAAAATATTTAAAACACTCCTTGCCCAGGCAACTATCACCCCCAGGACAGTAGACCCCTCCCAGCGGAGCCCCACAGCGCGGGAAGCAGCGACCGAGCATCTCCCAACTGCATGTTTCCATCCGAATGCGTCACAACTTAATGCTGCCCCCAGACCGTACTGCGCTATGACAGTACCGCGGCTTGGCACGGCCCCGATGGCCCCACCGGGCTGGTTTTGGCCACGGCGGCAGCCCAGGTAGCTCTGGGGTAGCCCTGCCTGCCCTGCCCCAGCCTGCCTGCGAGGAGGGGGCAGGTGTGGACTCTGCTCCCGCTACTACACCGAAGGCAGGCACCCAATCGAGGCAGGACGCGCCCAGAGACAGCCTGTTCGCTTCTTCCCGAAAGCGCACCAGCCTAACACCTCCAAAACGGATGCCGGCTCACAGCGAGCAAGCTCTTGGCAGTAAAAGGCCCTTTTTTGTCCAGGCAGCCACTCCTTCCTCTCCAACTCAGCTCGGCTGGGAGCCGGGGCTGCGGCGCTGCCCCTCCGCGCTGCCTTGCGGCTCTCCCCGACGCCGAGGTGGGTGCCAGTCTGCCCTGGCCGGGCCGGCAGGGCACGGCGCAGCGCAACCCTTGGCAGAGAGCCCGCAGAGCTTGTCACTTATGCTAAGCCGAAGGGCTGGTCCCAGCGGTACGGCTCTGTCCTGGATTCCTCTCGCAGCGATGTTTTCGAGCAAGCATTGCTGCCAGACCACGGTAAGCGGCGCAATGTCACCCAGGTCTTGCCGCGCTCCCGCCACCCCCGTGATCAGGGTGGGATGGCGGGGAAGAACTGCAGGGTTGGGGACGGGGATCCTCGGGCAGAGGGAGCATGGTGGGGACCCGACTCCGCAGAAGGCAGGCAGGAAAGGGAGATGGGGCTGGCTGCTCGCTAAATCCATACCAGGGCTGAAGCTCTTGCAGCGGGCGGGACGGCGACTGTCCGTGCATGTTCGCCCGCCCGTGCCCCCGCCGGGGCGTAGGGAGCTGCGCAACCCCCCGCGGCGTCCCCCACTTCCCCGACCCGCCGCTTACCGGCTTCTTCTTGCGGCGGCTCTGGATGCGGCTGACCACCAGGTCGGTGTAGAGCACCGGCTTGAGGGTGCGGGAGCGCTGGGGCCAGCCGTAGCAGAAGGTCTCCACGCCGCGGTAGTTGCGCCCGTAGCGCACCGAGCACATGGAGCGGGACCGCATGCGCCCCGCGCTGCTGTTGATGCTGTTGACTCCAATCATTCTGCCGCCGGCGGCGGGGGGGCGGCGGGGCGCCCGGCGGGGAGCCCGGCGGCCCA
>WBMZ01000949.1:0-12521 GCA_013400975.1 Atrichornis clamosus
CAGCAGCAGCAGCCGCCGCAGCCCCGCCGGTCGCATCTCGTCGCCGCAGCCGCCGCCGAGGCACCGCGCGCGCGCCGCCTCGCCAAGGTCACGCGCCCGGGGAGGGGTGGGGCCTGAGCGCCGTCACGTGGTCCGAGCCCCCGCCCCCCGCGGGTGACGGGAGGGCGGGAAGCGCGCGCGGGCGCCGAACCACACGAGCGAGCACACGGAACAGAACCAGCTTTGTATTATTAAATGCTCTTTATTTTTATCTACATTCCATTATTGCATAAAGGACGCGTCTCTTTTTAAATATAATAAAGCTATCAAATGTTCGTATCGCCTTGCCTTCTCCCACCCAAACAAGGAAAAACAATCTGGTTTAGGCAGTATGTTCTCAGAAAAGGAGCGTATTTCTTGTCGGAACAGTAGCAGAACCGGCTGATGGATACTCATTACTTGCTTAGAGTTTCACATGTGCACAAATCTTTAGGAAAACTCTTTTTTAAAGGCAAGTGAGCAGCAAAATCTTTTGCCCCCTTGGTCATTTGCTGAAATGTTTTACTGTGTTCAAGTTAATAACAAACTACATTTTGCATGAACTTTGTGTTAGCACCACACTGGAGTGCCAGGAAGTTTTAAACACCCAGTTCTAGGTCTTCCAGTTCCTTAAGGAGAGCAGCTTCTTTCTGAATCTTCTCCACCTAGAACAAAAAAGCATGTCACAGATGTAGCTTATTATAGAAGAAACCCAGAATAAACTGTACAGCTCTCGACCATACCTGATTCTTCTCGAGCTGTTTGCCAGCAGCTGCCTGTTCTTTCAGCTGCTCAATTGCCTTTAGTTTCTGAAAAAAAAATACAAAAAGCCACTCTAACACAAAAATATTGGTGAACCAAGAACAGAAAAAAAAAAGTCTTAGAAGTTGCTGCACTTTCAATTGCCTAATGCCCCTGGAGGCAGGTCTCTACGGAAGGCACATTCCCTTAAGCATCTCCAGATGCTCAATCCAGAACTTCCCACCCGTAACAGACATTTCTTTCAAAAGCAAAACCTAGAGAACAGCAGCACTTCCTCATCTCTGCAACAAACACCGTGCATTGTCTCACTGAAGAGCTAGATCCAAACTTGGAAATGACTCCATCACTACTCCTCTTCACCACATATTTTCCTCAGAAAGCCTGGAATGTTAATGCAGAGACCATGAAAAGCAGGAGGCAGCCAAGAGAAACAGGAAAGATTCTATAGCCAGAACTAAACAATTTCCGTTCTGAAATTATTTAATCCAAGAATTCTCAAGACTGGCAGTAAGCTTTGCACTCGTGCCACAAGGCAAACCACCAGGCATGGTTCCCATGTCAGATCTGGATCCCAACAACCACAGAACCCACAGAGCTCCTGTCTGAGCACCAACACCTGCCAGGGCACCCCTGCCCCTCAGCCGGGGGACTGGCTGCACCTCCACAGCATTCCTGGTCGGAGCCTGAGGGTTAGTTTTAAAAACTCCCTGTACCACCACCACCTCTACTGGGACCTTCAGGAGCCCTGGCATGTGATGGCCTCCACTGCTGCACAGGGTGGGAGAGCAAAGGGAGGTGGGTGCAAATTTCAGACATCACCGTGGATGTAAATGCATTCTCCTGAACTCAGCTCACCTTACACTCACAGTAGGTCTTACAGACCACCTCCTGGAGAAATCAGTTGTCTGTTACAAAAATAATCCCCTCACCTTTTTCAAATTCTTTATCTTCTTGTCCACTTCAGGATCTCC
Source organism: Atrichornis clamosus (assembly GCA_013400975.1). Taxonomy (NCBI): domain Eukaryota; kingdom Metazoa; phylum Chordata; class Aves; order Passeriformes; family Menuridae; genus Atrichornis; species Atrichornis clamosus. Next base: position 1,752 of record WBMZ01000949.1, read on the forward strand.
CGTGGTTGTAGCTGGCACAGCATTTTGCAGGGCGTCCTGTGGGGCTCTGACCTGGGCAGGGCCTTGGTTTGCATCAGCTTTGGCCTCCTGTAGACACATAAACACAATCTAGAAAATACCTTAGATTACAAAGAGAATGAAAAATGTCTTTAGTCACTTTAAGGGGATCCATTTAGTATCTCTTCTTTCCCCAGTTTGCTGGTGTATTCCAAAATCTGTGCATGACTTGCTCTGATGTATCACATTGTCTGTAGATCTGCTTTCCATGAACAAAGGCTTATCTAGGACAGCTCACACGCTCTTTCTTGTTTAATTTCTACTTCCTCGAGACACCAACCACACGACACAGGGAAACATCAGTTTAAGAGTGACACAACAAACACATACACAAATATTTTATAAAGCAGACATAGTCATGGTCTCTGAAGCAAAAGAAAGAACTCAAAACCAGTGCTAGAAATTTTTAAAAATACAATTTAAAGAAATTATTGCTTCAGAGGTTTGTAGAAATTGGAATGCCAATACCAAAAGCTGACTTTTACCTACCTAGTAAAAGAATAGCAAGTCTAGAGGTGACAGGCAGACTGCCTCTGGTCTGCTCTGAAAACACACCTCAGTCCTGACCTGCTGGGAACACATCACAGCACCCAGCCTGTTCTTACTCCCACCTAACACCAAAACACACTCTGCAGAAGATGAAAAATCTGAGTTAGTTAGTCTCCACACTGATTTCAGCTAACATTCACAGAGACTCCCCAAAGCTGTTAATTTAAAGTCATCCTTTCGTACCTGCTTTAGTCTGGTTAAACTCTGCTGCCCTTCCCACACTGTCACACACGTGACACATGCAGGGATCTCGGTTCTGCGACTGACCACTGCCCTTTGGGAAAACTAATTAACTAATTAACATTATCCTTGTAAGAACAACTTCTGCAGTACCTGTTTAGCAGCTTTCTTTGCTTCATGTTTCCTCTGATTTTTGAGAGCTGTTTTAGACAGTGGCTTATCACCACCTCCCAGCTGGGGTTTCATGTTCTGGGGTGGCTCGTTCTCATGCTGCAGGATATGCAAAATGAAGTTAAAAACCCATATTCCATCCTGGTGCGGAAAACCCAAAATCTACCTAAGACAACAACATAAGCAAAGATGAACCAGAAAGTAAGAGGAAGAAGAAATAAAGAAAGGAAAGTGGAGAAAAAAGTATGCACTCCTTGGAATAGTCAAAGAAGTATGACAAGAGTTTCAAACTCATCCACTCCAGTTTGGATGGGACTACCCTGTGTGTCCTAATGATTTCATAGATTTCTGATAAAATAACAAAACCATGTTTTCTATCTCAGTGGGAAAATAAAATCAAAGAGGAATAATCCAGCACAAAATGACTGGACATTGGCATTTTGCTGTTGTTGACGGCATTTTAACTCAAACTCCTAGTGACAAGAGAGGAAGGCTGGGTGATGGGAGGGGAGATGGACGGTTCTTGGAGGGCAGTGGGGGCTGAGAAGGGGGGTTGTTCAGTGTTTTTAAGATAACTCTTAACTGTGGCATTGTATTGTTTTAATGCATGGGACAAGCTTTTTTGCCCACATAGGTAAACAGAATTATTTTACTGGATGTATCTTTTTCCTACTCCCTCTGCTCACGATGGTTTGTGAGAGCAGACCTCAGCACAGCTAACAGGCTGCTCACAGGCTGAGTCTCCTCCAAAAGATCCAGGCTCAAAATCAAAGCTCTCTGGGACTCAAACATCAAGGGTGCAGTTGTTAAATGGAATTACTTGCTACTCAGCCTACTTTGGAAACCTGCAGAAGGAAACTAATTATACAAGTAGGTCACAGTACTGAAATCTGTTTAAGCTGCAGCTGACTTCTAATGATCCAATCTCTTTCTAACAAGTAAATTTACCTTAGGAAAAGAACAGCAAAAAAGAGTGGCTGTTGGGAGGCCAGTCAACCCCCAGGCTGGCTGGGTTCAGCCTGGTGAGTCAGGGCACCTAGATCAGAGGCTTCTGTCCTAACCAGAGTGCCCAATTTCAATGCAAGCCACATTTGCAGTTAGTGTTTCAGTGCATGTTGCAAAAAGCATTACTAAAGTTTGCAAACGCTTTGTGAAAGGACAGTATTCGGGCCAGAAAAATGGGAGCTTTCTAGCATACAATCTTGCAAACTGTGAGCAAAGTGCCAAAGAGGTTACCAAAATCCCTCTAAACTCCCAGTGCTGTCAACCTGGTTGCTTTTCTCATGATGTTCCTCAAAGACACATACACCTGAGGCCAAGCTTCAGACAGATGAGAGACAACAGTTCAGTTCCCACAGGACACTACTACTCACAAGCTTGGAGCTCATCACGGGCTTGTTCCTCAGGGCAGGAGGTCTGTAGGCCTGCGCAGGCTTCGGCTCGGCCCTGGGCACTTCGCTGGGAACCGCCTGGTATTTCACTGCTTTCTCAGGGAACACCCCATCCAGGAAGGGCTGCCAGAACACTTGCCACATCTCCTCGTCGGATGGGACCTCGTAGGCATGCAGCACAGAGCCCGTGTAGTGCCAGATCTTGTATCCGTTGCTGACCCGGAGCCGGGGAGCACACGTAGCTGTCACAATGTGCTCCCCGTCGGGACACCAAGCAAAGTATGTGGAATCTGAGGCCACTGGTTTGGAAATGAGTTTGTAGTTTTTAACGTCCCACACTTCCATCTGTCCCCTGAGGTTTCCAAACCCTGCCAGCACTAGGATGTGTCCATGGGGGCTGTAGTAGGCAGCATTGCGAGGCCCGGTGCCAAAATCAAACACAGGGTCACATTTCAGGTTAAAAACTGTAGCTTTGGCAGGCATGAAACCATACACAGCACAGAACTCAACAGAATTGGGGCTCCAGGCAACATCATAAATAGGGCCATTTTTTGCTAAAGGAAAAGGAAAAACATGCAGCTATTGGGAGGCTGTATTTTTCCAGTGCAAGCCAAAATAAAATCTATAGCGATTCTTCATGCTTTGCTAAAATGCTATATTCTAATTATTGACAGTGACAGTTAATTCTCTTAACAACAGAGGGAGAAACAACCTTGTATCTTCTGGTAACTTTAGTTACAGTTTGCAACAGTAACTGCAGTCACACCAAATTACCTCTGCAGGGTCAGCACCAGCACTCTAACAGTAAAGCTTGACATGTAAAAAAAATCCTTTATTTTTTTTCCTCAAGTATGACCTCGGGACCTTCTCAAACTGTCCCACTGGAAACCTGCGAAAACAGGAGTTTTATACCAGCTGGATAATAGTTCCTCTTTTTCTAATCTAAAAAATATTGTGTACTTCAGCTTTGTAGAGGTAAGCAATAGTGACCTAAGTTATCTTTGGACCATGCCCATGTACAATATTTAATAAATCAGATTTTAATGTGAGCCCACAAAAATGGTTTTACACACAGTGATCAAAACTTGGTACTGTTAGAAGCTATTCTGCAGGTTGGAACATTAGGAGATACTGAAGAATGATGAATTAGTGACAAAAACTCATGTAAAAGATTCAGGGGTAAATACAAACCACAGGCCATTACAACTTTTCATGATCTGGGTATCTTTACCCATAGTTCAGATAAATGCCAAGTGCATCACTGAATCCTTAAAGCCAGGACTGATCCAAAAATCTCAAACTGAGTTAAATGGTTCATTCCTGTTGTCACTCTGAAGTCTCATTATCTTGAGAAATGAGGATGTATAATCACACTGTGTGTTCCCTTTTGAAACCTTTTCAGTAACATTAACCCAATGCAGCTCAGATACGGAGGTGTGACAGTAAATGATGTTTGGTGACAAACCAACCCACAAAAAAGCAACACCTTCCTCCAGAAGTAAAAAAGAAGTGGTGAAGGATTTTTTTAAAGATCACCTCATGACACTAAGAACCCCCCGCACCTAGGCAGAAGCTGCTGCCGCAGCAGTTCCCAGCAGCAGCGGCACAGGAGGTACTCACGCAGCTGCACGACGGCGCTCTCGCCGTTGGCCGCGATGTAGTGCAGGGTCTGCTCGCCGTAGTACGATGCCCCGGTTTTGTCCACCTCGGTGCTGGCGATCACCAGCACTGCCGTGGCTGAACGGACACAGTTAGTGCAGTACAGCTACTGCAAACCAGATCAGTCATTGCACAAACCACCACAGACAGACAGAAATCAGCTCCTCTATGAATTCGCACTGATTGCTTGTGTAATAGTGCTGGTATCATTCTCTTTTGAACTGCGTTTTTCCTAAATGCTAACCCAAAAGAATTTAATACCTTCCTTTCTCAGATGGAAAGTGTAAGCTCAGTCTATTCATTCACTGTTACATCACAAGCAAGTGAACGTACTTTGCAGCTATAAAAAAAAGTATTAAACTAAGGTAGAAACCAAACATCCTGATTAGTCCTTGAATAAAATGTTTCATCAACAGCTTCTGTATGCACATTTGTTAGCCAAAGCTGCGTCCCCGCTCAGGGGTGTGGAGCAGAACACTGTCTCATCAGGGCAAGGCCCAACCTGTTCCTTCCCCCACACACATGCACCCCAAAATGCCTGGAGACGTCAATCTTTCCAATCTCTCACAGTCCCCGTGCATGGTTTCTACACGTGTGTAACAACTTCCTTGTATTCCAAACTATGTGGGTTGAAGTAAAAAGATTTTTACAAAATCATTCTGAAACAGCTCATTGCTAACAAACAGCAAAGCACAGAGGCCTGCTGGCATATCCCAGATGTGATACGTATGTGTATGCACAGTTCTAGATTCAGATTATACCATTGCAATTACAATCCAAATACATTTCAACACAGGATGCAAAATTATACAGGAATTTGCTCTTCAACTGCAAAATTTGCCAGCATGTGTATAGAATATTCTCAATTACAACATACAAAATCATGAAAGTCACAGGAAAGTGCTGAGCACTCTGGGATGTGCAGAACTGCACCTGAGCAAGGCATCAGTGTCTGTCCTTGGGATTTATCTGCATACGCAAATTAAACGCAAACCCCACACAGTAAACAAAGTAATTCAATCAAAAATGGACAAATATAAGTTTCAGTACCCAGCTGTTATACCTTTTTTGTTCCATAGCATTGTCACCTTGTCAGCTTTAAAGAAGCTTTTGTTGGCCAGTGCCGACTGTGGGCCCCCGAAGTTGGGGTACTGGTAGAGCCTGACAAAAGACGGAGCGCCTTTGCTGCCCGGGACATACACAGCAACCTGAAACAACCACGGGATTTCACTGCAGGTTAAAGCCTTGGCAGCACAGGGCACAGTTGCTACCAGTACATTGTACTAAAATTACAGTCATTTTTTTTAAGAAAACCAAGAAGAAGACTGGAAACTGGATCAGAAGTACCTTGGTTGGCTGTGCTCCTGGGGACAACACAAAATCACTGACCTTCTGCAAATGCAGCTTATTTGCAATGATATCTGCCAAGAAAAAGGCCACAGACGTGTGATGTTAATGACAAACCTTGTTACCTGGATGACCTAATCACATGCTTCTATGGGGCTGTACCATGGATAACACTGACCAGTAAAGATAATCATGAAGGATCTCTTTTTCTAGGCAAACAACCATTACTTTCCCATTCCACCACATAATTTTATTTACAAAACCAACTTGAATCAAGCCTATGTCTGAAACTCAGTGTTTAGTATTTGGAAGTACAAAAAGCAAAGGAAGCCTCTGAACCCAAGGTGAACAGAACTTGTGTTTGAAGCAGATATTCTTCACCTTATCTGTGCTGGATTCAGTCATGTTCAGGTAACACATGCCATTACACAGAGCCAGGGGCTCTCCCCTCACACCTTCAGGGGATGACTCTTCCCAACAGGAAGCACTCAAGAGGCCTGCTCTGGGCTGAGAATTGCCCCTTCCCACAAACAACTGATGGGAACAACATCATCCCACAGCTTTGTTGCAGCCAGGAGGCTTTGTTGCCTCCTGCTGAGGCTGACATTCCATGCTTATCACAGCTTCATTAACACCAGGACTAATTCTCAGGAAACTGAATCTCTCTTAATCCTAATTCTTGTATCAGCTTTATACTTAAAACAAAACAAAGAATGCAAAACTAAAATCACACGCTGCTGTTCTCCCCTCCATCTTTATTCCATTCCTTTACATTTTTGCTCTAATTAATTTTTATCTTCATGCTTTCTTCTTCCCCTATTGACTCTAAATACTCAACACCAGTAGTAAATCTCCTTGGTAAAAATTTTCAGGCTTCACTATTTCATTTTTGCCATAAATTTTTTAATGAGCCGTTTTAAACAGTTCATTGACAGAATATACACAAACTGAAGAAGCAATCATAGCTCACGTTTTCTACTGACGACTTCCTGGATCTCATTAAATGACAAACAATATAGGAACAGGCCTCTTTAATTGAGAATCAGATGCATTTCATACCATGTAAGTCAGTGAAAAGATAAATAAGAAAGTGAAAACACACTTCATTAAAGCATAATGATCCTGAATTCCAAATTGAAACAGAATGTAGGCAATATTTAAAATAAAAATCAAGCAAAAGAAATAAGGAAAAACCTGAAAACAAAAACCACCTATCAAAAGAAACAGCATTTATAGAATGAATAAAATGTAGAGAAATACTTGCGTACTGAAGTTGTTGTTTTCGAAGAAGTGCACTTCATTGTTCACATTCCTGGCACAAATGCTTTCATCATCTGCCCAGCAAGGACACCTGCAATTCAAGGGAAAAGTCAGAAACACCAAATGATGCTCATCATTAGCACTCTAGGATTGTTTTTCCCCTTCCTTTTTAATGCCCAGTAAGTTCAAATACAATACATTTAATAGGGACAAAGGGCATCTGCATAGCAAAAAATATACAAGTGTACTTAGCTATTGTCTGCCCAGCTTTTCTCTGTGGTGCAAAGTGACGGTGAATTTACAATGAACTACGTACAAGCACTCACAAGCACAGACTCTGGCTTTCAGTTCACAGCAGGCACTGGTTTGAAAGCCAGCACCACACTAACAGCTTCATTTACCTGGACCAGATTTTGAAAACCACATTTCTTTGTAAACAATTAGCATCTGGAAGGGCTATTTACCAGTTCTGCATCTTTTTCTGGATAAAAGACTTTAAGCATTTTCCAGTTCTCAGATCATGGAGCTGCAGGTTGGGCACCCCTGCCGTGCCATCCTTAGCGGCTGCAAAAAAACACAGTGGTCTTTGGGGATTAAATCTGCTTCTCCACAATATCCCACCTCATGGTTCTGCAAGCACCCAAACATACATCCCTCAGGGACCAAACCCATGACTGCTGATTGCTGTACCTATTAATCTCAGTCTGTCTGCAGAAAGAACTCAGATTTGGAGGTGTAGGGTTTCTATTCCCCACTGCAAGGCTGTGACCACTAACATCTGCATAGATTTTTAATGCTTGCTTCTTAATCAAAACCAAAAACCATCCTCATGGCAAACAATGGAGGCATGTTCTCCACTCCTACATTTTGCTCTCACAGTAATGATGTGATTTTGTCCATTCCACTGCCGTCACAGCTCTCTCTGCAAGCCATGAAAAATGGTTCTGCTGCTTTTAAACTCTCTGTACCCTCCTCCTTATCCTGGATAGCACAGCCTGCCTATTGCTGCCAGTGATTTAGAGCAGACCCAGAACAGCTCACTAACAGCCCACAGCTCGTGCTGCCTTCTCTCACCCTACAGCCTGTCCCAGGCCAGTGCCCAAGGCCCAGCTCTTGCCCAGCTCTCCCTTCCGAGGCAGCATTTACACTGCCTGCTCCAGACATGCAGCTCAGGCGGGACTGCAGCTCTCCGAGTCAGGCACTCGAACCCCCTGGGAGGCAGAGGAGGGAACAAAGCTCTGGACACAGTCATGGGGCCCAGGGGAGGACACGACTACTCCAAGACAGCACACAGTCTCCCTTGTGTGCATAGGAACACAACCTGCCTGCACAGCACACTGCCCACACACTGCGTCACGATCCCTTCGCCCTGTTTAGCAAACGTGATTTACTCACAGAGTAACTGTCAGCACACGCACTCAGAGTGTTTGTAAGGACGGCCAACACCAGCTGCTCGCGGACCATGGCATCCCTCCCTCTTCCACTGTTCCTGCTGGCCCACAGAACTTTCTGTCTGCTTTCTGTACTGCTCATTTAGCCATTAAATGCGCTACAGAGACTAGTCAGGTACTGGAATGGCTACTAACCCAGAACGGGTTAAGACATGTACAAACCCCTGTGCTTCCCCAACTGGTACAATACTCACTCGCATAGGCCTGCCACGTTGCCAGAACGTTATTCTTTGGCGAGAATTCAAGGCAAACTGTCTTTGGGAGATCAAAGGAACGCAGTAACTCAGCTCTGGTGACATTAACAACATTTACTCTGGAACCAAAAGAAGCTATTTCAATAAAACATGCTTAACAGTAGTTAATTAATAGCCAAAGGAACTGTTCAAGTATTAGACTCCTCTAGGCCTGCCCCATATTTGGCCGAAGTAACAAAATTAGACGAGGTTTCTTCCCCTCTTGCTTTTACTAAATTATAGCAAGAGCACATTTTCAAACCAGATACCCAAGCATGACAGAAACTAAGAGAAAGCACTGATCAAATAATAATGCAGATTTTTGTTTGCAACATATAAGCTCTGAACGAGAGTGAACTCTATAATGCACCTGAACTATAAAAAAGGAACCTTGGGACGTTCATAAGGTGCACAGACTCATCATTTTCTGAGGACTTTACTAATATTAATCCAGAGACCAGGTACTGAAAGCCATAAACAAAGAGAGCCACAAACAAATAAAGCATATCCAGCTTGTACGGGAATGGGTGCATTAAAAACGAAGAACACAAAATACTTCACATGATAGTCAGGAAACAAAGCCGCTAACGCAAAAATAGACTGCATTTAAAGTGTACATGCAAACACTTGCCCTAACAGCAACTACCTTTACACAGACAAGAGTAAATAGGGCATAAGTGATCCAGTTTATTTCATACAAGATTAAGATCATAAAATGCACGCACTTTTCTCCATTGCACCAGGCAAAGAGGGAGCCATCCTTGCTAAAAGCAACAGCTTTGCAATTTTTTCCAGAGTCCCTAAAGAAATAAGATATGCACATGAGTATTCAATAGTGCCCAGGTTAAGGTTTTTTAACAAAACCAAAAAGCAACACAACAACTTTCCTGCTGTGCTCCTGAGGAGCCCTGTGTCACAGTGCAGTCCCTGCTGCCCCTGTTCAGGGAATGTCACCTGGCAGTGAAACCTCAGGCAAGCACAAAGCCTTCCAAACCATCAATTTTCTGAACTGACTTACATTCACACTTTTTTCAATTCTAGAGTCTACCTTTACTTTTGAGAAAATTACTTCTTTTGTGCCAGTGACACCAATACCTTTGGAATGCCGCGCTCTCTGTGAAGCTGGGGGGCCCGTTCACCATATACAGCCCTTCGGACCCTCTCACTGCAAGAGGAAACAAATAACTCATTTCCAATGCACAAAATTGTCCAACACAGACATTTTTTCTAACTTGTGAACCCTGAGACATACACACACTTTCCCATGCTTGCTGTAAAGGAATTCCACAACATAATGAGACATGCCCCCCACCTCTGCTACAGCAACACCTGGCTGTGGGGAGGCAAGAATTCCCCAGGATGGGATCCAGAGCCTCTAGCCAGCCCCAGTCTCACAGTATAACAGTTTTTCTCAAGTCTAAATGCAATTTCCAGCAGTTTGGGTACACCATGGCCCTGACAGACCCCAAGAGAAACTTTTTACACACTTTAAATATGACCCAGGAGCTGCGCAGCCCTGCCTGGAGCCTGTTCTCCTGGGTGCCCATTAAGATCCAAATTTACAACAGGTTACAGACAGTAGTGGTCAGCTCAAAATCTACCCTGAACAACTGCAGCCTCCACAGAACTGAGGGAGGGGAAATAGGCTGCTGTTTACAGCTTAAAAATATAGAAAATGAAAATATACATCCCTCATGTTAGGGACAGCCTAAACAGTGAGATAGGGAAAAGGAATGTGATTCTTACATAGAGCTTCGCAAATTACAGTGCAAAGCCCACAGACCACAGTGAACACGTCAGTGGGCTCTGAGCTCCCGGGACCCGTCGGGTCAGTCTCCGCGTCCTGCTGTACCCGGGGCCGCCCGGGGCAGCGGCACGGGGCTGCCGCGCGTTCCCCACGCACCGACCGAAACCCTGCGAACGCTCCCCAGGTACCACGCGAGTAAATCACTCGCGGCTGAAGAACGAAAACCCGACACGCGGTCCCGAAAGCTCGCGCGGGGAAGGCCGGCGGCGCGGCGGCTGCTCGGGACAGGGAGCGGGGGAGAGCAGCGGCACTCCCGAGGAGGGTCCGGCCATGCCCCGGCCCCAGGCGAGAGAGCACAAGGTCCGACGAGCCCTGACCAGTGCCAAGAGCGGCACTGTCGCACCGTCAAGAGCCGCAGGCCGGGGCCGGGCTCGCCTACGCCGCGGCAGCGCATACTGGGGAAAGGACGCCGACGGGCACCGCGGGGCATTGGGCCACCCCAGCCCGACTCCGTACTCGCCTCCGGCGCACTAGCCCCGGCGCCAACGTCGCCCGAGTCCGACCCACCTGCCAGCAGCGGCGCGGGCGGCGCCATCTTAGGGCGGCCGGTGCGGCGACGTTTCCGGTTCCGGGGCAGTGCCGGCGCGGCAGCCGCAGCACGCGCCACGTTACCGGGCAGGGCGGGGCCGGGGGGCGCGTGCGCGGGTTGGCGCGCGCGGGCCCCG
>WBMZ01000963.1:0-22369 GCA_013400975.1 Atrichornis clamosus
TTCCCTCCTTCCCTCCTCCCTCCTTCCCTCCCCAAGGCTCTCAGCCACTCTCTCCCAAATTCCCCACCCAGCCAAATCCATGGAAATTAAACCCCCCCGCGCCAGCCCCTCTCCTGAAAAGCAGGGAACAATCCCCGAAAGCCGTGGGGACAGCTCGCGGCTCCGGATGCCCACGGAGGCGAGGAGCCCTGGGAATGCCCCGGCCCAGGGGCAGCACCAGCGGTTCCGGCACAAAGAGGCTCAGCTGAGAGCAGGATCCCCTCTCTTTGTGTCCCTGTTCCACAGATAAAATCATGCCCCAAAGCGCAGCCCACACGACGGCCCCAACAGCTGCAAAATGTAATTATGCAAATGAAAGGCCGGGTTTGGTTTCGGTTTTTTTTAAATAAATAAATCAAATCCTCGCGGAAATGCTGCCTGAAGTGAAACCTTCATCTGCTCCCTGCTTGAATTTTTAGCTGTTCAGAGAATCCCAGGATCCCAGAGTGGTTTGGGTTGGAAGGGGCCTTAAAGCCCATCCAGTACCACTGGGCAGGGACATCTTCCACCATCCCAGGATGCTCCAAGCCCCGTCCAACCTGGCCTTGGACACTTCCAGGGATCCAGGGGCAGCCACAGCTTTTTTGGATAACCTTTCACGCATTTTGCAGGTTTTGCCTCAGAAGAGGCAGTGCTGGTGCTCAGGGGGAGTCTGGATTTGGGATCAATTCCCATCAGCACCAGCACGGACAGGGAACATCTGGGAGCCTCAGTTTACCCTCTGTGAAATGGGCAGGATGCTGTCCGGGGACCAAGGGCAGCTCCCAATGTTCGGGGCATCCCAAATCCGCATCCCACAACCCCGGCGTCTGGAGCAGCCCCGACTCCCAGCTGGGAGGGAATGAACCACAGGGAACGCAGCCAGAGCAGGGGGACCCCCCCCCAGCTCCCCAGCAGCGGTGATGGGGCCGGGGGGTGCTGCCACATCCCTGCCTTCCCAATCTCCCCCTTTCCAAGGGGCCCAGCTGCAGCACAAAGCGAGAAACATCCCCTTTAATTCACTCCTGCCCCCCCGCCCCCGTCCCCAGCCATCTGGGTACCTGTCTGGCAGCTCCCAAATTCAATCAGCTACCTCTGGAGCCGGCAAATAATGACAACAGCCCCTTTTTAATGAGCGCCCCGTTCTGAATGGCTTCCCAGCGTAGCGGCAGGTCCCGGCGTCCCTCTTTGTGCTGCTGCTTTTTGTGTTTGCCAGCCCGAGAATGGGATTTTGGAGGGAACGGCTGGTGCCGAGGGGCCCGCGGGGGCTCTGAGCGGGAGGGGTGGGGTGGGGGGTGTCCCGCTCACCTCCCACCCCTGCAGCCCCCCGGGGCTGCACGGCCCCAGCTGGAGCAGCGGGGCGAGGGAAGGGGCGGTGGGGAAAGGGAAGGCTGTAGGGGCCGGCTTTGGCACAGGGGCTGATCCGGCGCGGCTAAACCCGGCTCTGGCCGGCGCTTCCCCTGCTCCCAGCCGGCTCCGCTGGCGTTGGACGCTGCCCGCGACGCCCAGGACAAGGCCAGACCTCCCAGGCAGCCGGCGGTGGTCCCCAGGAGTGCCCGGCCCCTCTGCCCTGTGCCACCCCGCGCCTCCCCGCGCCCGTCCCCCGCCCTCGCAGACACAAAGCCACCCCCAGAGCCTGGGGGGTCTGGCTGGGACCCCATTAGGGACCTATTGATATATTTAGAGGAGCTTGTAGCACGGGAGGCTTTTCAGGCTGACCCTCAGCCTCCCATTCAGGCAGGGGACAATGATGAATGAGCCCCGGAGAAAGGAGGCAGCCCAGCTGAGGCTGACGCTCCTGTTCTTCTTGAAAAGGTGGAAAAAGGATCCTGAAGGAGCAAGGAATAATTAAAAAATAAATGAACTGTCTTGGGCAGTGCTGACAGAAGCCCTGGCTGATTTGCAAGGGCTGGGCAGGCTCCGCAGCCCCGTGCTGCCCTTTCCATTCAGGGGAGAAGATCCCTGGGATAAAACTCCGGCTGCAGCCGAGAAAATGCGAGGAGCATTAAAAATGTAAAGCTGGAGAATTCTCTTTAGTCAACTGCATAACCCCGGGCCATGTTTGTCACTGTCACAGTGATGAATTGGGTGCTGTCTGGAATCAGCATGCTCACTTTAATAATGTCACTTTCCCTGGGCCCTAAAAAATGTCTTTCTGAACCAGCTGGACGGAGTCTGTTCCTTAACCCAGCAATTCCCATTCCCGTGGGATTCGCTGGCACCAGGACAGGCAGCAGGAGCAGCTTCAGGAGGGGTGGGGAGCGGGGATGGGCAGGGGAGCGGGCAGGGGAGCGGGCAGGGCTCGGCACAGCCTCGCTGCAGGGACAAGAAGATGCTCCCAGGTGACACCAGTGGCCGCCAGACCCAGGGCTGGGACGCTGAGGCACCGGCATCTTTCATTGCAGCTGATTTTTCTCCCTCTGCCTCAGCTTTTCTATTTTTGGGAAATACCCTTGAATTAACTTTTTAGCGACTCGGTTGGAAAAAACAACAAGTTTTGCATTTGAAACCCCGGATTTCAAAGCTGCCTTTTGCCTCCAGCGGGCCGGGCTTTTTCCTTGGGAAACGAGATCATTTGCAATGGAAATCGGGCCTGTATTTTTACAGGGAGCCGAATGGAATTAAATGATTTGCAATGAAATGTAGAAAAGTTCCCAGAAATTTCATTTCATTTGCCTTTCACGCTAGCTACTCCATCCACATCCACAGCCACAGCCAAGATTTTTAGCAGGGACTGATGATTTGGGGATCACCAGCCTGGTTTTCTAAAATCCGCTGAGCGGACACCCTTGGAAGAGTCCCCAGGGACACAGCTGGGACTTGCAGGGATTTCCTCATGGAGCCTGGACCTTCTGGGTGATGGGGATGCTCCACAGAGCTTTGTCTGGGACTTTTGTTCCTTTGGGTTTTAAGTACCCAGAGTTCAGCTCCTGCATCCCAGGAGTCGCTGCCGGAGCAGCCTGCGGACCCAACCCCTTTCCCACACTCCTCCTCCTCCTCCCAGCCCCAGAATCCATCTAATTTAGCTGTTTTTCCAGCCCGCCTTTCAAACTCATTATTTCCTAGGCTCGCTTTTTATTTTTCCCCCTCCCCCCCAAAAAACACCAAAACCTGGGACATCTCTCTGCTTACAAGCAGTCCGAAGATAAACCCCACTTCAAAGCAGCTCCTCTAACGAGCAGCAGCGCGTTAGGAACCCGCCAGCAGAGGAGAGCAGGAGGGGATAAAACCGCCCTGAAAAGCAGCACCATCCCTTTAAGGAGAGATAATGAAGGGAGAAGATGTTGCTTGGCATGTTTGCAGAGAATCGCTAATTAAAACATCGCTTCTGTAAAGTCTGCTGATCCCATTGATTCTTCCCCCCACACAGTTAATTTGCTGCTAGGAAGGCAAAGTCGCCAGGGTCCTCATTATAAAAATTTCACTGGCTGCAGCTAATGGTTGTAATTAATAGGTGCAATAAATTTCAAATGGGCAGCCGGGGTGTTCATTAGCTCTGGGCTGACTCAGCACCGGTGGCCTCAGCAGTTCCTAAATAACCCATTTCCAAGCAGACGGGAGGAGGAAGGGGCTCGGTGGCACAAGTGGTGCAGCCGTAATTCCCACCGAGGGCAGAGCTGGATAAATAATTCCCGGCAAGCCCCGGGTTCGTCTCTTTTTGTCCCGTGGGTGAATTGTCTGTGCAAATCTCCCTCCAGCTCCCCGGCTGGCGGGGGGCAGGTGTTCCCAAAAGCCGAGTGACCTGGATTCCGTGCGGGATCAGCCCTCGAGGAACTGAACCCCCTGATGCCGGGGGGAAATATCCAACTGATAACGTCACACATCCAGGCACGGATCGAACCCACGCGTGGCTGGGTCTGCCCATTGAGGATTTGGGATTCGGTGTGGGTTTTAACGCTCTGGTCCTTCTCCGGACATCCTGAGCCAGGGCTGAGCTTTAAAACCCCCCCGGGATCCTGCTGAGCATCATTCCCTCCATGGAAGCTCCCAGTGCTGCAGCACCAACCCTCCCAGGGCCGGGTGTCCCAGTAGGGCCGGGTGCTGTCACAGCTTTGATTCAAAACCGCAGGTTTTCGCTTCGTTATCATCTGGCTGTAATTAAAATATTAATAATTGGCACACTTTCCCCAAATTATCTCCTGGCAGCGGCAGCCACGGGGCTGGGTGACCCAGCAGGAAGGTGGTGCTGCTTCTGCTGTTCTTCCCTGCAAACCCCGTCCCAATCCCTGGCATTATTTGGGAGCCGGTGCCCCGTGCCCTCACATTCCTGACGCCAAAATTTCGGCTGCTGCCACGAGGGATGTCCTGGGGTGGATATGGCAGCACCGGGGCTCCTTGTCGGGGCTTGTGGCTGCAATTCCCGCTTCTCGCCATTCCCATTCCCAGCTCCCGGGAATGAATGTGCAGAGCAGGACAAGCCTGTGCCTCTCCCAGCTTTGGGATTCGGGAGCTCCACACCCAGCTCCCGGAAGGAGCCTGGACGGTGGATGCCTCACTCAATCACGGCAGTGATTATCCGTAATTAGCATCTAGTCCTGCTCTGCGCATTCGCTCCTGGGAGCTCAGGAAGGACCAGGGAACGCTGGAGGGGTCCGGCTGCTCCAGCAGTTTTTGGAGACAGAACTACCCGGGAAGGCCTTGCAGTGGCTCCTCCTCCAGGTCACTTCTTTAGCCCGGCAATGGGGTGAATTCTGATTTCGACGGCTGCCTTGTTTAAAATAGCCCTGTGCCCAAATTCCCGAAGATCCTCTGAAAATTCCGACCTGCTCCTCTCTTTCATTTCACGCCACGGATGTTTAATAACCCGGGGCGGCCGAGGGTCTGGCTTCGCCCTGCCCTGGACGCGGGCAGTAACCGGCGCCGCGAGCAGAGCCGCGCTAATGGAAAGGTGACTGGAGCTGCTGCTGGGAGGTGGATGCCAGACAGGCTGAGAGCTCACCTGGTGCTGGCAGCATCTCCTCCGAACCTTGGACCTTTTCCAGGGGTTCCTGCCAACGCCTTCTGCTCGGCAGGGCTTTCACGGGAGCGCTGGTGCCGCGCGCGTGCCCTGCGAGCCCCGGCGGAGCGCCACGGCTCCGCTCCCCCTGCTTGTGCGGGGCCCGGGGCGGGCAAACCGGGGCGAGAGGCTTGGCACCAAGCCACCAGCCCCGGCCGCTGGCCACCACGCGCCCCGGCCAGCGTGCCCAGTTCGTTTCGTCCCCTCCCAGCGGCTCACTGGGAAGCACAACCGGTGGTGCTCCGTCCGCTGCTTTGCTGCTTCCTGCCTGCCCCTGCTAAAGGAAAAATCGATGCTGTGGAAGGGAGTGAGAGCCAGTCTCGGGCCTGGGGGATCTCTGAGGTGCAGACAGGCTGCCAATAATCCTGCTCGGGGCTGCTTTGCCACCCAAATATTAATGGGGGCTGAGGTTTGTGGCTGCCCCTGGATCCCTGGAAGTGCCCAAGGCCAGGCTGGACGAGGCTTGGAGCACCCTGGGATAGTGGGAGGTGTCCCTGCCCGTGGCAGGGGGTGGCACTGAATGATCTTTAAGGTCCCTTCCAACCAAATCATTCCAGGAATCCTTGCGGTGGTGGCGGGCACCATCCAGAGAGGATTTTGCCCGTTACTCCCCCACCGCAACATTTTGGGTTGCAACAAAGCAGATGGGTGTGGTTTTGGTTCACCTGCCCTGCTCTCCCTGCCTTGGCACCCTCGCTCCAGGCTCCCATTCCCGGTTTGGAGCAGCCCCGGGGCGGGGGTGGAGGGGCCAAGCCATGCGTGTCCCCCTGCCCGGCGTGAATGGCTCGGGGCAGGCATTGTCACGGGTGAATTTTCTGAATGAGCAAATCCTCATTAAAAAATAATTAAAACAGCCTGGTGAGATTGGCTTAATTCCTTTCATTTTGACTGATGGTGTTTAGTTTTGATGATTTATGTGCCAGCTCTCATGCTTTCATTGTTGGAACTCATGGGATTTCATGATTTTCTTCCTTCCACACCTCCTTGAGTCATGGGATTACAGCTGAATCTCAGCTTTCATTTTTTTCAATGACTATTATTTTTAAGGATGCATACCAGGCTGGTGAAATAAACTTGAAAGCCTTAACACCTAATGAGTCAAAGCTCAGGAAGTGAGAAAAGAAAAACTGAAGGATAGAGAAATTGCTCGTTTCCTGCTTGGCAAGGAGGTTTGGAAACCCCCAGGGTTGTTTGGGTGGTCGTGGAGGTGGTGGGGGCTGCAGTGATGGGTCTGTGGGGTGGGATTTGCAGGAATGGGGTCTGTGGGGTGGGATCTGCAGGGATGGGGTCTGTGGTGATGGGGTTTGCAGGGATGGGGTCTGCGGGGTGGGATCTGCAGGAATGAGGTCCACGGCAGTGGGATCTGCAGTACCACCCTTCTCTCCCACCCCANCGGGGTGGGATCTGCAGGAATGAGGTCCACGGCAGTGGGATCTGCAGTACCACCCTTCTCTCCCACCCCATGGATCTATCAGACATTGCATTTGCACATTTAAAAAGTGCCAATTTAAATTTGCCGGGTCCTGCGGTATAATTAACCCCCCCCCCCACGTGCCCCTGGCCACCACCTCCCTGGTGACACCGGCCAGGCCGTGACCTCCTGGGAGCTGCGGGGACAGACCCTGCCTGCTGCAAACTGGGCGGCCCCAGGCTCTGCCGGGGCCTGGCGTGGTGGGAGACAGGGCTGGAGCTGCCCAGGTTCTCCTCAACCCCCTTCTCACCCTGCTCGGGGCAGCCAAGAGCTCCTGCCACCCCCTGCCAGCCGAGCTGGGCAGGGGCAGCAGCCCCTGGAAATGCCCTTGGCCAATGCCTGGCGCTTTTGTCCCGCGGGATGCAGGTGGGGATGCTTTGAAGCGTGTGAGAAAAGCTCCGTGCCAAAGAAAAGCCGCTCCCTCGGCCAGCACCCGCTGCCGCTGAATGGGGACGGCCCCGCACCGCCCCCGGCCCCCTTTGTCTCCCCGCCCCCTGCCCCATCCGTCCTGCTAAGGCCCTGCAAGGCTTCAATGCCCCTTTTCACTCGTCGTTTGTCCCCAGATAAGTACGGGTGGTTCAAAGGGGGCTCGGGGGTCCGTGCGGTGTGCGGAGGTGCCTGGAAGGTGGAGTCCCTCCTCTGTGTAGCCCATGGCTTTTCGCCCTACATGAGTTCGGGAAAGCAATCACATAGGAATAAAAAGCCATAGACCACAGCAGAGGGCTTACCCAGGATAAGCCAGCAGTCTTTGGGAAAAGGAAAGGAAAAGGGGAAAGGAGAGGCGGGTAAAAAAGTAACCCAGTGAGCAGCTGGGAGCACAACCCCCTCCCTCCCTGCACGGGAACCCCAAAACCAGGGTGAGTCCCCACCCCAAACACCCCTCAGCACCACGGGCCGGCTTCTCCCGGGTTACCCACGGGTCAGGAAGGCGAGATCCCAGCCTGGCATGTTTCCCTCAGCAGGAAGCTGACCCCGGGAGGAGGACCCTGTGCCCTGCCTTTCTGCTCCGGATGCTGTAATGAGCTGCGATTGCAGGGCCAGCAGCCTCCTGCGGCAGGGGGGATGCTTAAAAGCCACGGTGCCATAGCCGGAATTAATTGCAGCATGCCCGTGGAGCAGCTTTGGAATGGTTTATTTTCCCTCTCCTGGTGTCCTGGCCACAGCTACACCTCATCCCTGTCAGCGCACGGCATCCTTTTACTTGTGCTGCTTTCCAGAATCCAAATAAACCTGATAAACCTCGAGTCACAAACCAGGCAGCCGCTCTGGCTGCAAATGGAGCAGCACAAATTTCCACCTGCAGATCCCGTGTCCCTCTCCAAGGCGCAGCACCGCGTGCTGCTGGAGCCCGCGGGATAAATCCCTGCTTAGCCGGGGGGTAGAAACACTCACCTCGGGGTGGAGCTGTGCCCTGCCCTGCAGCTGTTTTGAAAATCTGACGCTCAGGGCCACCAAGGGACTTTGCCCAGGGTGGCTGAGCAGCAGAACCGGGAGCCGAAGCCCTGCGGCGGCCCCGCTGCCCCCACAGCTCACCTGGCCGCAGAGGCGGCGGATGCTCGGCCGAGGTGCATCCAACAGACCCGCCTTTGTCGGCTGAGACAAAGGGCTAAAGAAAGGTCCGGCTGCAAACCCTCCCCCCGCTCCCTTCCCCCGCTCCTGCTTCCCCCCCCGGGCCCTTTCGGGGGAGTTTCCACCTCCGGACCCACCAAAGAGGCGTCTCGGGACAAGGTGACGCGTTTCAGGGGAGCAGCTGCTCCAGCAGCTCCTCCGAGAGCCGGACACTGCCCTTGTTCTTCAGCAGAAGCCTCCCCGCACCTGGGGACGCTCCCTGGCTGGCACCAAAACTGCCCAGGTTGTCCCTGGGAAAGCTCCGGCCTTGCCTTTCTTCCCTCCCCCTGCCAGGACAGCGCTCGTTCAGCAAGAGCGACTGCTAATTGCCGGGAGCTGATGAGGTCAGCTCCGCTGTTACGGGCAGGAAACTCCCTTCCTGGTTGCCCTCACCAGAATCCCTGGGAAATCCAGCTTCTAAAACTACGCAGCAACCAGGACTGGAAGTAGGGAGGGTTTTGCTGTGGTCTGCAATAGCGAAGAACACGGCTGTGACCTACAAACCAAACTCCTGGAGCAGGGGATAGCTCTGAACCGGTGTTTTCCCAAGGTCTTTCCTCTTTTAATTCCCGTCCGTGACTGGGGAGGGGAAAAACCCACCGTGTGCCCCACCTGTGGCACGGCCAGCTCCCCTCCAGCCCCT
Organism: Atrichornis clamosus; assembly: GCA_013400975.1. Lineage (NCBI taxonomy): Eukaryota > Metazoa > Chordata > Aves > Passeriformes > Menuridae > Atrichornis > Atrichornis clamosus. The sequence goes on from WBMZ01000963.1 coordinate 8,737, forward strand.
CCACAGGTGCCCACGGGGGTATCCCGGCACACCGGGCTGTGCTGGAGCTTGGTCCCAAAGTCACATCCTTGGGAGCAGGTGCTGCACTGGGAAGATGCTCTGGGATATATCCCAGGCATGGGGTGCCTCAGGAGCCCCGCATGGGGCTCTGCCCTGCGTGCCCAGCACCCACCCACCCCTTTTTCCTGGGGGTGCCCCCCGGTTCTGTTGTGCAGAGGGGCGAATCCGTCAAGTCGTCCTTGGTGGCTCTTTGGGCTGTGGCCCTGTGGCACCCACGGCCTTCCCACGGAGGTGGCACCAGCGCAGGTGGCACAGGCCGCTCTCCCCAGCGTGCCACCTCGAGGGCACGTGCCCATCCCAGAGCCACCACCCCCTGTCCACGCCGCAGGGACCCCAGGACTGCCCGGAGCCGCCGGCCGAGCGCGCTGACCTCACCTTGGGCAGGGTGGCATCGCCTCCGCGGGAAGGGCCCCGTGCCAGCGGGGACAGCGCCGGGATGGCAGCGCCGTGGCATCACCCACACCGTCCTCTCCTCCCCTGCTCCCTGCCAGCAGCACCCGGGCACCGCGGGGATGCCCGGGGAAGGGGGTGCCCAGTGCTGCCCGGGGTGGTCACCCCGCTGCTCTGAGCCCTGGGGGGCTCATTCTGACACCCCAACCCTTCCCTTGCTGGCGGCTCTCGCTGCCATCCCCAGCACCCCCGAGCTGCACATACTTGAGATGGTTGTGCTCCGAGGGGCTGGGAGCTGAGGGAGGGAGGGAAGCAGGGAGGGAGGGAGGGAGGGAGGGAGGGAGCGGGGGTCAGGTATTTCTCCATCCCCGGCTCCGGAGAGCCGGTAACAAAGGCGCTATTGAACTGCAGCCTCTCTGGTCTGTGAAGCAGAAACCTCTTGTATCTACTCCAGTGCCTTTGATCTAACTCCCCCAGTGGGATGGATATTACTCATGTCCTGCTGCTCGGGTACTGCTGCCAGAGCGGGACGGGGGGGACAAAGCCCCGCTCGCCACCCCGGCGTTGGGAAACGTCCCACCAGCACCAGGCACCCGGTGCCACCGCCACTCCCGTCCTTCCCTGTGGCCCCTCTGCTTTTCCTCCGCGTCCCCCAAGCCCTCCATCCGCCCCGATCCCAAACTTTTGGGGACCCGTGCGGGCGCGCGGTGCTCAGCCGAGCGTGGAGGCAGGAGGAGCCGCGCTCTGCGCCTCGCATTCCTCTCCTGTAATTAAAGCCGGTGCGCTGGGTGGAGGGGGAATTTCCCAAAGGGTTTTACTGGCGTCTGGACAAGGGTCAGACAATGAGAACATTTGACAGGGTGCCCAAATCCGCTGTATCTTGGATACGCTCAAAGCCTCCCCCGTGCTGTTCGTCCCAGGCGCTGGTTTGGGGGAGGTGGGGGACGTTTGGGCAGGTTGGGAGGTGGGGAAAGCGGGTGGGAGCCTGGGGACTCTCACAAAATCCCCACAGCCTTCAACCCAGCCAGGCTGCCCCAAAAATGCCAACGCCTGAGCAGCACGAGCTTGCGCTGAAACCACGTTCCCACCGGGATGCCCCTGGAAATCCTGGGTAGAGGCGTCAAACGCACCTTGGAGACTCTCAGCACTCAGATCGATGCTTTTAAAAGTGCTCTGCTGCCTTCAGCAGGTCCCTGCCTCCCTCTCCGGGGAGCCAGGGGCACTGGGGGCTTATCCCGGTTTGCTAATCCCGGGGGAACGCCGGGATGCTCTGACAACCTGCCTGGAAACCATCCCAGCTGCCCAAAAGCTCTTGAATGCCTTTGGAAATTTGCTGTCTCCCGCCTTTCCAGTTCGTTTGCAGAAATCCCTGCGCCTGGCAGGTCCCACGGCTCCCAGAGAGGCACGTGTGGGAATCGCCCCAGGAGCGGGGCGGCCCCTGGGGTGCCCAAAACGAGGGCACCCGAAATTAGAGCACAGGAGGAATCCTCCACGGAGCCCAGGGCCCCGAGTGCTGCTTCCCCTGTCCCCGGGGCTCATCCCGTCCTTCCCAGCTCCCTGCCTGTGTCTGGGGTGTGGGGAGAGCCAGGACACGTGCAGAGCCTGTCTGGGGCTGCTCCACAAACAGCACACCCCGAGAACTGACATGGAAAGGACGGGTGGACAGATGGACAGGCAGATGGACGGATAGTCCAGAACACGGACTGACCTGGCCGGGAGCACCTAAAGGTTTGTTTTCCACAGAGATCCATGCCGGTTGCATCCCAAGGAGGTGGAATCGGCCTTTCTTTTAGGGCGTCACCTGCAGTTCCCCCTCCCCAGCCCCAGCCCGGCTCGTGCCCCATCAGCCCCAAATTCCTGGTTATTTTTTCAACGTTCGCTCTCCGAGCTCGGGGAGCAGCTGAAGTCGGAGCTTGGGCAGCCATCCCTTTTCGAGCTGTCTTGACAACCGGCTCCAGCACAGCAAGATTAGATCGACTAATCACATCTATAGGGCACCCAGGATCAAGAACTGGGGATTCAGAGAATGTCTGTCACGGTGACAATGTCATTTCCCAGCCTTTACCTTGTCCTCCCAGTCATTTAGGGTTGGACTTTTTGGCTCTACCGAAACACCCACCGTGGGAAAAGGAGGCTCCGGGACGTTTGTTGTGCAGCTGAAGGCGCACGCTGCCTGTCACTCGTACGTCCCATGGATAGGGCGATTCCGGGGGTTATTTATGGATTTTAATCAGCTTCCTCGTCACCTGATTTTCCACTGATAGCTGCTCTAACAGGACCCGGATCTGTGCAGATAGCTCTATAAATCTTACAGGAATAAAGAGGGGGGGGAGCAGGTAGACTGAGCAACATCCCAGATCCCGCAAAGCTCGGGAGAGCGGGGCCCACCTGCTGAGGGTGGAGCTGAGGCTGAGACCACGCTGCCTCCAGCACCATTATCGAGACATTCCAGGGAGATGTGCTCCACGAATCCCTGTTTGCAGCCACCACAGCCACGGCAGCACCGCAGGCTGAGCTCTGCCGGAGCCGCAGCATCCGCAGGGAGAGCCCAGCTCCCTTCCCTGGGATGCAGCCACGGAAAATCCACGGGAAGGGCCAAAACACTCCTAATTCTGCAGGTGCACACACAATCACCTTCCAAGGCACGGAATCCAGCACGAAACTGGTCTGGTTTGTTTTAAGGGGAGAAAAGAAATCTTTCATTTCTGGCTACTTTAGCGCTTTGCTTTATTCCCAGAGGGATGCTCCCATCCACCCCTCTCCAGGAGTTGCTCCCTGGCAGCCCAGGAAATGCTTGCTTTCCTCTTCCAGTGGGTGCTCCAGAGCCTGGATTTCCCTAACTCAGGGATTTGTGTATGAAAACTGGGGCTGGAGAGGGGCTGAGGGGGATGGCGCTGTCCCCACACTGGGCTCCCACAGGGACTGGTTTTTCCGTGGGTTCTTTAGGGAGCAGAAATGTTCTCCCCGGGACAAGTTGGAGCCAGGAGGGATATTTTGCACACCCAGCTCGTTTGTACCAGTCAGCTTTAGGCACAAAAAGAGCTCGGAGATGCTGCAACCTTTCCTTCCCACTTTTCCATCTGGAACAGCACGCCACTTCCAGCCCTCCTTCATTCTTACCAAAATCACTTATTTTAGGTGACTGGAAATGTAATGAGAGGTTTTACTTTGTACCAAGCAAAGTGTTCTGCAACCCTAAATGGTTTTGCTTCTCAGCTTGCTGGAAAAATTCTGCATAAATTCATTTTGGTTTGACCCCTCAGTGCTCTGCATCCAACAGATCAGGACTGAGCAGGGACCAGCACCTGGACCAGGCAACCCTTGGAGAGGCCACAGGATCCCAAAACCATGACTCGTGTGTCCCACAGCCCGCATGGTCCTGCCGAACTCCAAATCCCTCTGCTCGGCCTCTGTCCACCCTCACTGCCCGTCGCAGGGCGCTGATCCCTTCGGATTTGTCTCCAGGTGGAAGGACGGGAGAGGCAGGGAGGGAAGGGCCAAGATAACGGCCCAGATCTGTCCCTGCACGCTCGCCATCAATTCGCCACAGAGCCCATTAGGAGAGGGCAACTGCAGCTCGGGAATCCGGGTAAGTCACTCGCTAACAAGATCCTCCCGGGCCTTTTAGCACATTCCTGGTCACAGATATTTCAGCTCCCGCAGCCCCAGCTGTAATTAAGTCTGGGCTGCGAGGCAGGAGACGCCGCAGGAGCCGGGGGGGATTTGTCTCGATTTGCTGGAGCAGCAGCAGGGATGGGGAGAGGTGGTCTGGATCAGGAAGGGATGGGGAGAGATGGTCTAGGTCAGGAAGGGATGGGGGGATCAGTGGTCTGGATCAGGTGGGAACAGGGGGATCAATGGCCGGGCTCTGGCTCTGGATCAGGTTCAATGGTCTGGATCAGGCAGGGATGGGGGGAGATGGTCTGGGTCAGGAAGGGATGGGGGGATCAGTGGTCTGGATCAGGTGGGAACAGGGGGATCAATGGTCTGGATCAGGCAGGGATGGGGGGATCAGTGGTCTGGATCAGGTGGGAACAGGGGGATCAATGGCCTGGCTCTGGCTCTGGATCAGGTTCAATGGTCTGGATCAGGCAGGGATGGGGGATTTGATGGCCTGGATCAGGCAGGGATGGGGAGCTGCAGCTGAGCCATCCTGGCTGGGGCAAGGGCTGGCCCCTGGTGAGGAGGAGGAGGGTGAGGAGGTCCCTGCTCCCCGTGGATGTCCGGCAACGCGGACTTGGGAATGGAGGGAGATGGGCTGAAGGGGACGGTTCCGTGAGCAGGAGTGACCAGAGCGGAGGGAACCAAGAGACGGAGGAATTGGATGGGGCAAGGTGAGGGCAGAGCCCCTTGGGGCTGCGAGGATGCTTTGCCCAGAGGTGAAAAGCGAAGGCAGGGTAAACGCCAGCTCTGCACCAGCGTGGCCGCTTCAGCTCCCCCGGGAAGACACTTCCATGGGCTCACGCCTGTCCCGGCTGACTCCAGGAATTTCAGGGATGTCACCCTGGGCGCAAGCTCGGGAAGAAAAGAGATCTCCCCATCTCCCACCATCATCCGTCGGGGCTGGGGCCTCCCGCACAGGCCTGGGCCCCACTGAGGTGCCCTTCCCATCCCCTCACAGAGCAGAGCCCAAACCCCTTTGTCCCATCACACAGAGCTCAAAGAGCTCCGGTAACGCCCCGCCCCTGGTTCCCTCCTGGGACAGGAGCAGGGACAGCTCCAGAGCTCTGGAATTCACACCCTGCTCGAAGAGGGTGTGACCCCCCTGTAGCCACCGAGGGCTGGGCTGTGACCTCTCAGCTGCACTGACACCCCAGAGCCCCCCCCGACCTACCCTGCACACGGAACAGAGCGTTCCCGGCAGGAATTCCCATCCAGGCTGTCCTGTGCAACTCCATCTGGCCGCAACACAGGGCACTGGTGTGCTTCCCACTGGGAATTCTCCTCTGGATGCACCAGGGAGGCTGGAGGAGCCTCCCCAGGGGCTCCTGCTCCATTGCCAAGCTGGGATAACTGGGATGGAAACAGGAGGGGTTGATGGTTTTCCCGCATGGGAGCTGCACCCAGGCACCCAGGATCACGAATTGGGGATTTAGGGAATTTTTGTCATTGTAACAATGCCACTTCCCAGCCTTTGCCCTGTTCTCCAAGTCGCTATGGTTGGACTTTCTGGGTTTACAGAAACATCCACCACGGAAAAAGGAGGCTCCAGGACATTTGTTGTGCTGGTTCCCTGCACAGCTGAGGGCAGAGGGTGGTTTAGCCTCACGCAGCTTTTCCTGCCCTCCCGGGGTTTGGGTGACCCTGTCTGAGCACTGAGGGGCCAAATTTGCTCCAAATTTGGGCTTTTCAGGGTCTGCCACGGTCGCGGTGACCGGAGGGAAGGCCCTGACAGCCAAACCGGGGCTGACCCCGGCTCAGCAAGGGATGTGTGTAGGAAATGTGGGATTGGAGCCAGAGGCAGCACACGGATGAGCCCGTGGAGAGGAAGCAGTGCCATCCCAGAGGCAGGGACGGGGCGATTGTGCTGTTTGAGTGCTGGGTGCACCCCGGGTGCCAGCTCCAGGTGAGGCAGGTGCGGGCTGTCTGTGTTCCAGCCGCCGTTCCCTGTTCCCAGAGGTTTGCCATGTCCTGCTGACTCGAGGCATCAGGTGGCCCCCGTCAGTACGAGGAGGAATCCACCTGGAGGAAGCGTCTCTGTGCCACCCTGGAGGTGTTTCCTCCACCTCCCACCCTGCTGGGCAGGGCTCTGGGGGCCCATTCCTCCCTCCCAAGGGACAGCCACACCTGGAGGGAGGCCCAGCCCCGTGGGGACAGCCAGAAGTGAGGCGTGAGGGTGTCCCCAGCCCGTTCCTGAGCCTGTTCTCCCTGCCTGGAGCCATCCCGGCCCCGCTGTTAAAAGGTCTGCCACCCCTCCCTGGGGACACACAGACGTCTGCAAAAACCAGGAGGGGACATTGTTTGAGTCCCGCTGGGCACTCCCAGCCCTCTCATCAGAGAGGGGCCCAGGGCTTCTGTCACCCTCCCCTCTCCTCAGTGTCACTGAAGCTTCTGGCAGAGAAAAATTCTCGTTTTCCCGAACGGGTCTCGCAGCCCAGAGACGTGAGCGCACCACACACACACACACAGAGCCTCTCCGGCAGTGCCCAAATCACTGCAAAGGCCACTGGGACCCATCTGGGCTCCCCAGGCCCCACCAGGACCCCCTCGCCGAGACCCCTTCGGTTTGGGTACCACAGCACACCTGGGTGAGCAGCAGGAATCAGATGACACCAAAACCGAGGCAGTTCCTCTCTCCAAGTCGTTAATCCCCTTTCCCCTGGCTGACATCACCGCTCAGGTTGATACATGCACCACTTCCCTTATCTCTCTTTGGGATTACCTCATCGGAGAGGACCCGGAGAGCCTCCCTCTCCTCTCCCTCTCCCTCTCCCGGCTCTGCTGTTGGAGCTGCAAGTTTGCAGCCGGAGGAAGGAATTGCTGGGATGCAGTTCCAGCACACCCAGCCCCGCCGACCACTCCGCCGCTTCCTTGCAGGATTCAGGGATACCCAGCACCGACAAATCCGCTCCCTGCCCTTCAGAAATCAACACACAGCCCTGCACCAGGCAGGGCTCCTCTCTGCCTGCAGGCAGGGGCTGATCCATGGGGTTTATTCCCGCTATAAACAATGCCAGAGTGTTTGCACAAACACACACACAGCCCAGTCCTACAATCCCCCCACTTCAACTGAGGAAGGCAAAAAACTTAAATCATATATTCACCTATAGGAACGCTCATTCCGGCGCTGAAATCCAACAGTTAATGAGCTCACGTGTAATTAACTGATAACTACGTTAACATGTGTTGCACGGAATTCTCTGTCAACACACGAATAAACACGCACACCTTCCCAAACATTCCTACAGGGATGAATTTCGGCCAGTGGCTGGTTGTTCTCACCTAAAACAAAGCAAATTTAATTTTTCCCAAGCCCACCAGCTACATCCACAAGAACAGAACCACGGCAAGCCAGAGCCGCCCTTAAGCCGCAACACCGCCAAGAGAATGAAATCTATATATCCACACATTTCCAGCACACGTAATAAACAGCTTAAGGCTGGGATCGCTTTGGGATGCTCCCAGGCAGGCATCCCGGGGGATGCTGTCCAGGTAAGGCGCCCGGGAGCGGAGGGATGCAGGTGCCTGCGGGTGCTCTGCGTGTGCTCCGCGCCGATCCCATCGCAGGCTGAGCGTTCCCCCGGTGCCCCCGCTCGCCCTCACACACACAACTCCTGCAGGCAACACTCCAGACAAAGAAAGCAAGAGAGAAAAAAAAAAAAACGGGCGTTTTTTTTTTTTTCTCTTTTTTTTTCCTCCTTTTTTCCCCCCCTTTTTTTTTTTTTTTCTCTTTTTTTTTCCTCCTTTTTTCCCCCCCTTTTTTTTTTTTTTTCTTCCTGCCCCTTCTCTCTCCTCCTGCAGCCTCAACCGCGGGACTCCAGCGATTCTTTGGCGGAGGAGAATTCTGCAAAGCAACTTAAGCGGAGCCGAGCGGAGGGAGAGGGGAGAGAGCTCGGCCGGCGGAGAACAGAAGGAACAAAAGCCCAGCGATGCCAGAGCGGTGCTGAATAGGTGTCTTCCTAATTGTGAAGGGGATTGTGCGGCTGTGTGTGGCTGCGGGGCGGGAGGGGGCGGGTGAAGGGGCGATGGGGAGAGGCGTCCCTCCCACCCGGCTGGGGACGGCCGCCCGCAACCCAGAGCCGAGCTGGTGCATAAATTATCTCCAGTCTCTCGCTCTCTCGCCGCTGGAGCCGCGCATCCCCGGCAGCTTCCCATTCCCCGCACGGAGGATGCGGTACCCAGGGCACGGCCCCCGCTGCCCCCCGCCCGGGGAAGCGATGCCGGCTCTTCCCGGCTCTTCCCGCTTCTTCCCGGCTCTTCCCGGCTCGCCTCTCTCCCGCTTTCGCCCTTCCTGCTTTGTCTTCGGCCCCGTCTCGCAGCCGAGCAGACACAAAAGAGCCTCTGACCTGGGAGGAGAAATCCCCCGTTTCCAGAATGAAATTTAAAAAAAAAGCCCACCCGAGGTCTCCGGTGTGCACCTTCGGCAGGCAGGGAAATTAAAAATAGCAGGTCTAGCTCGAAATCGGAGGCAGCATTCCTTCCCTAATGAGTGTAATTAGCGGAGTGAGGATGGAAGCGTGTTTCCCTGCATCTCTCCCCGTCTCCGAGCACCAGCCTGCCCGCGCCTTTCCACGGGCTTTTGGGAAGCGGCGTTTCTCCACTTCCAGGAGCTGCTGGGGCAGGAGCTGTCCTTGCGTGCAGCTATCGACACGCACTTCAGCTGCCTTAAGCACCTCCGTCTCAAACTACAGGGGCTCAGGCAGGATTAAATCCCAACCACACATCCTGAGTCCTCTGGGGCTTGGCAGAGTGAAGACAAGTCGGATTTGGGACTTTTTTTTTTTCTTTTTTTTTTCTTTTTCTTTTTTTTTTTTTTTTTCTTTTTTTTTTCTTTTTCTTTTTTTTTTTTTTTTTCTTTTTTTTTTTTTTTTCTCCCGCGGCTCGTTGCTCTCCCTCCACTTTAGCTCTCCTAAATCCCGAGCTGTCAGTGTAACAACGGGTGATTCAGCGGGGATTTAGCCAGGCTTGGGAGCCAGATCCTCCTCCCGCGGCAGCGCCCGAGCGAACATGAGCGCGGCATTACCTCACCCCGAGCCGGGACAGCGGGTGCTGGGCTGCTGTCCCCTGGGGACACAGGAGCTCCCTCGAGGTGGGGCAAGGACCCTCCCTGCTCTCTGCGCCCTGAGCGACTCCAAAAATCCAAATTCTGAGCGTTCATTTAGGTGAGGCGCGGGATGGGGTGAGGATGGAGCGGGGCCCATCCTGCGCATCCATGCCCGGCACAGGGATGGGACAACGGATGAATCCCCCGAAGTGGGGGAGCACCCTGGCGTGCTGGGCAGCTCATTAACTGCTGGGCCTAATGACCTGCTTGGCTGGGTTGTCCAACCAGCCAGGAGCGTTGGGATGGGGGGGTAATGTTGGAGGTGGAGGTGGGATTCCCGGAGCGGGCGGTCCCGGCAGGCCAGGAGCGGTCAGGGAGGGCTGCGCCCGCTCTCAGCATCTGCTCTGCTCTGACATTGTGCTCACTTGGGCTTTTTTTTTTTTAATTGTCTTGATGTCCCTCATTTGCATAATCCCCATAATGCAGCGCAGCAGGACTTTTGCTCTGAGCTAATAAATAGATGACAAAAATAAATGTGTCACGTAAGATTTGCTTCCATTTCTTGCCTTTGTGAGCGAGCTTTCACCAAGGAAGGATGCTGGCGGGGTTGATCTCACAGGAGCTGTCAGCCCGGCCTGCCACGAGCAGCAACTTCCCCTGGAGCACAACTTTGCCAGATGTTTTCAGCTGGAGGCTTCGGCCGGGAGCGGGAGGAAAAGGTGGCTGAGGAACGCGTGGATGTGCTCCTGACAACCCAGGGATTGCCCCCAGAGCCGTTCCCCCAAATCCTCCCAACACCAAAATGTCCCCCAGCCCACCAAAATGTCCACTGCTGTGTTTTTGCATCCTGTGATGGGCAGGCAGGTGACGGAGGTGCCTTATTTTTAGAGTATTTCCTTCAAAATTACGGGGCACTGCGGTTTCCTGTCCTCCCTGAAGCCGTGATCAGCTCTCCTCTGGTGGTGGAGTTGAATTACTGATGAAATTGGTTCCCTGAGCTGAGAAAAAGAGTAATTGCTCTGCCATGAATATCCAAGTGGACTCCTGAGGCTGACAAAGCGCCGTGCGTTTACTGCTGGAGGATTTCCCCCTTGGTTTGACCAGAATTTATTCGTCCCCTCAAAGAACTTTTCCGGCTGGAGCTCGGGGTGTTGATGGGAACGCCAGAGATCCCACCCCAAACAGCCTCAACAGGCTCCAAGTGCTAAATCCCAGTTTTAAAACAAGTTTGCTCCACGACTGGGTGTTTTCCCAGGATGGAGCTCAGCTGGGAGTGAGAAGAGCTGCTGGGCTCCCTGGAATCCAGAGGATCCCTGGAATGCCAGGTCTGAGAATCAATGGGATTTGGAGACTCATCAGATTCCTGAAGAGGTAGTAGGGATGGTTCCTTTGCAGAGGAAAGGATCCAGGGCTCTGGATTTCACGCCTCGTTCATTCCAGCAGTTGGTGTTTCATTTTCCTCCCCCAGCCCTGTGATTCTGGAGGATTCTCAGCTCTGATACAAGAACACTTCAACATTTCCAAAGTTTTGTTTGTTGAGAAAAGCCTGAGAGCCCGAATCCTAAAGGGTGAAACTACAAGAGAAATAAAGACCTGATGATAGGTGAGGTTGCCTTTTTTTTTCTTTTAAACCCTGACCACTTTTAAATCATTTTTCTGCCCGTGGCTGCGGTGAACCCCAGCGGGAGAGCTTTCCTCCACGGGATAAGAAATCCCATCTCCAGCAAGTCCTCTCCCAGCTCATCCCAGCAGTGAGATCTGCACCTCTGATGGCCTGGACCAGCCCCTGGGCACCAGATCCATGTGATGGGACGAGAGAGTGGAGTGCTGGGACACGGGGAAGCAGAGAGCCAGAAGGCTGGAACACCAGCGAGAGCGGTGGAAATGAGGCGCAGGAGCGAGGGATGGACGACTGTGGAGTCTCCCTCCAGGATGCAGCAAATAATTTTCCTTTTCCCCGAAGCACCACGGCGAGAGGACGGGATCATCCGTCTTCATTACGCGCCCGGAATAGGCTCTGTCAGGTTCCACTGTAAAACCAATCAATATTCCCTGTGGCCTCGCTGGCCACAGCTCCCTCCACGTGACCAGGGCGGGCACTGGGACACACCGGGCACCAGCTGGGGTGCCCGGGCACAGCACAAGTCCCCACGGGACTGGGGGTACGCAGGGACACCCAATTATTGCCACACACTGTCCACGCGCGCTTGATTTTTTACAGGAGTCCACGCCTTCCCTCATCCAGCTCCCCAGGGGTTTTGCTTTCCCTCTGCCATTAAATCCTGACACCCGGCTCTCTGTTTCCTGCCGGCAGCAGAACAAACCTCCTGCAGCAAAACCCCTCAGAAAGGGATTGCTCAGGGAGCAAAAATCACCTGGGAAAGCCTTGTGTGCCCAGCTGCAGTCACACAGCCCCGCCTGGGTTGCAAACCCGGCTCTCAGGCAGTGACTCGGAGCTCACACACAGAGCAGGGCACCTCCGGGGGAGCCGCAGGGAGCAGCCCTTCCCAGGTGAGCGCCTGGCTGCACCCGGAGATGGGCTCAGCAGCATTCCCGCTGTCCAGTTGCTGCTGGGAAACAACCGTGAGAAGACAGAGCCCTGGAATGGGAGGCAAGAGCCCGAGCACCACACGGGCCTTTGGATTTCACCAGGAGGTGCTGCAAGCAACCACAACTGGGGCACCTTCACTGGAGGTGGCTGCCCGGCAGCAGGCAGCCCTCCGACCTGGCACAGCCTCTCCATGCCCACCCTGCAGACCCTTCCCAGGGCAGGAACGGGGGTCTGGTGATCTCCCCTCTGCCCTGGGAGGCTCCCCCACGGCTCCCGCCTCGTGCTGCAACAAGAACCTCTCACAAGGCAAGAGAAGACCCATCCATCTCGCTCCCAACGCGGCCACGCAACTCAAAATAAGCCAATAAAGGAGCAATCACCTCGGAGCAGCAGCAGCAGCAGCAGCTCTATCACAGCAGAGCCAGCTGCAGCACCTGCGTCCTGCTCCACGGCCAGCCGGGACCCCCAGAGCCCCTCTGTGCCCCTCTGCCGTGGTGTGGCAGCAGTGGCAGCAGTGGCTGCTGCCCCACAGCCCCAGCTCTGCCTCGCTGGGCTTCTCCAAGGTGCTCCTGGTTGCCCCGTGGCACCTCTGCAAGTGCTGGCAGAGGGTGGCAACAGCTCCGAGCTCCCCAGCACTGCTGGGAGCAGGAGAGGGGATTGATGTCTGGGCAGGCTGGGAAAGTTGGGATTGTCCTGCCTGGAGAAGGGAAGGGGGTGTGGAGACCTCACAGCACCTTCCAGGAGCTGGAGGGGCTGCAGGGAAGGAAGAGGGACTCTGCATCAGGACAAGGGGGAATGGGTTCAGACTGAAAGAGGGGAAATTTAGGTTGGATATAGGGAAGGAATTGTTCCCTGTGAGGGTGGGGAGACCCTGGCACAGGCTGCCCAAAAAAGCGGTGGCTGCCCCATCCCTGGAAGTGTCCAAGGCCAGGTTGGACGGGGCTTGGAGCACCCCGGGACAGCAGAAGGTGTGGGAGGTGGAACGGGGTGATCTTGAAGGTCCCTTCCCACCCAAACCACTCTGGGATCCCACGGTTATTGCAGGTTTTGGGCGCCCACCCAGGACCCCTTTCTGCAGAGAACAGGAAATAAATCCAATACCTCAACCCTGTGTGTGGATCAACTTCTTCCACGCCGGGTGGAAGGACCCAGGTTTGGGACAACCACCCACCCTTTCTGTTAGCTTTTAATGAACGGTCTGTTCAAGTTTTGCTCCTCTCCGCTGTCCCAGCAGCCAAACTGTGAGCCCAGGGTCCCTGTTCCTGGTGGTGCTCCTGTCCCTGTTCCCTGCAGATGCCGGCCCTGGGGCAGCTCCAGCCTGACGCGATGCGCTGGGCGTTTGCCTCCCGGTTCCGTTGCAAACGCTCGTTTGTCATGTAGATGTCCTGGCATTTTTTTAAAGGGTAGATCAATTTAGGGGAGCTCTCGGATCCAATTTCCCCCGGCAATGGCTCTATTAGGCTGCGCACAGCAGATACAGCGCCCGTCCTCCTGCTGCTACTGATGGAATTTGATTCCGCGCTGCCAAATCTGCAGGGCTGCAAACACATTCCCACTCCTGATTAATGTGAGTAATTTCTGCTTGAAAGAAGGTTGAAATGAGCAGCCGAGGGGAAGCGAACGGTGAGGGTTCCCCCCAGTCGCCCCCCCCTCCCCCGGCGCTCGCTGCTGTTTGCATTTCCCAGCTCGGGGATGGGCGAGCAGATGAACAGACTCGCTGGCCCCGTTTCAGCGCGGCAGAAGGTGCGGGAGGAGGCGGGGGGGCTGCGGGGATGGGCGGAGGGACGAGCCAGGGGACCCCCCGGTCCCGGGCCGGGCGGGGAAGGGACCCCCGGGCCCGCCGTGACCGGCCCTGCTCGGCCGCACCGCGGGCAGGGGGGACACGCGGGGGGATTCGCGGCGGGTCACGGGGGGGACACGGGGGGGAC